>CAMZJU010000111.1:0-79216 GCA_947311025.1 Lypha dubia | reverse complement strand
AATCCCATCTTCTCCAAATTGGCAAAAAAAAGCGTTGTTGATTTTTCCTGGAAAATACACTAAAAATCCTACGAGCCGTTCCCGAGTAATCACACCTTCTCCAAATTAGCAAAAAAAAAGCGTTGCTGATTTTTCCTGGACAAAACATCAAAAATCTTACGAGCCGTTCCCGAGTAATCACACCTTCTCCAAATTGGCCAAAAAAAAGCGTTGCTGATTTTTCCTGGAAAATACACTAAAAATCCTACGAGCCGTTCCGAGTAATCCCATCTTCTCCAAATTAGAAAAAAAAGCGTTGCTGATTTTTCCTGGAAAATACACTAAAAATCCTACGAGCCGTTCCCGAGTAATCACACCTTCTCCAAATTGGCCAAAAAAAGCGTTGCTGATTTTTCCTGGAAAATACACTAAAAATCTTACGAGCCGTTCCCGAGTAATCACACCTTCTCCAAATTGGCCAAAAAAAGCTTTGCTGATTTTTCCTGGAAAAAACATCAAAAATCTTACGAGCCGTTCCCGAGTAATCACACCTTCTCCAAATTGGCAAAAAAAAGCGTTGTTGATTTTTCCTGGAAAATACACTTAAAATCTTACGAGCCGTTCCCGAGTAATCCCATCTTCTCCAAATTGGCCAAAAAAAAAACGTTGCTGATTTTTCCTGGAAAATACACTAAAAATCTTACGAGCCGTTCCCGAGTAATCACACCTTCTCCAAATTGGCCAAAAAAAAGCGTTGCTGATTTTTCCTGGAAAATACACTAAAAATCTTACGAGCCGTTTCCGAGTAATCACACCTTCTCCAAATTGGCCAAAAAAAAAGCGTTGCTGATTTTTCCTGGAAAATACACTAAAAAACCTACGAGCCGTTCCCGAGTAATCACACCTTCTCCAAATTGGCCAAAAAAAGCGTTGCTGATTTTTCCTGGAAAATACACTAAAAATCTTACGAGCCGTTCCCGAGTAATCACACCTTCTCCAAATTGGCCAAAAAAAGCGTTGCGGATTTTTCCGGGAAAAAACATCAAAAATCTTACGAGCCGTTCCCGAGTAATCACACCTTCTCCAAATTGGCCAAAAAAAAGCGTTGCTGATTTTTCCTGGAAAATACACTAAAAAACCTACGAGCCGTTCCCGAGTAATCCCATCTTCTCCAAATTGGCCAAAAAAAAGCGTTGCTGATTTTTCCTGGAAAAAACATCAAAAATCCTACGAGCCGTTCCCGAGTAATCCCATCTTCTCCAAATTGGCCAAAAAAAAGCGTTGCTGATTTTTCCTGGAAAATACACTAAAAATCCTACGAGCCGTTCCCGAGTAATCACACCTTCTCCAAATTGGCCAAAAAAAGCGTTGTTGATTTTTCCTGGAAAATACACTAAAAAACCTACGAGCCGTTCCCGAGTAATCCCATCTTCTCCAAATTGGCCAAAAAAAGCGTTGCTGATTTTTCCTGGAAAATACACTAAAAAACCTACGAGCCGTTCCCGAGTAATCACACCTTCTCCAAATTGGCCAAAAAAAGCGTTGTTGATTTTTCCTGGAAAATACACTAAAAATCTTACGAGCCGTTCCCGAGTAATCACACCTTCTCCAAATTGGCAAAAAAAAGCGTTGCTGATTTTTCCTGGAAAATACACTAAAAATCCTACGAGCCGTTCCCGAGTAATCACACCTTCTCCAAATTGGCCAAAAAAAAGCGTTGCTGATTTTTCCTGGAAAAAACATCAAAAATCCTACGAGCCGTTCCCGAGTAATCCCATCTTCTCCAAATTGGCCAAAAAAAAGCGTTGCTGATTTTTCCTGGAAAATACACTAAAAAACCTACGAGCCGTTCCCGAGTAATCACACCTTCTCCAAATTGGCCAAAAAAAGCGTTGTTGATTTTTCCTGGAAAATACACTAAAAATCTTACGAGCCGTTTCCGAGTAATCACACCTTCTCCAAATTAGAAAAAAAAGCGTTGCTGATTTTTCCTGGAAAATATATTAAAAATTTTATGAGCCGTTCCCGAGTAATCACACCTTCTCCAAATTGGCAAAAAAAAAGCGTTGCTGATTTTTCCTGGAAAATACACTAAAAATCCTACGAGCCGTTCCGGAGTAATCCCATCTTCTCCAAATTGGCCAAAAAAAGCGTTGCTGATTTTTCCTTGAAAATACACTAAAAATCCTACGAGCCGTTCCCGAGTAATCCCATCTTCTCCAAATTGGCCAAAAAAAAGCGTTGCTGATTTTTCCTGAAAAATACACTAAAAAACCTACGAGCCGTTCCCGAGTAATCACACCTTCTCCAAATTGGCCAAAAAAAAACCTTGCTGATTTTTCCTGAAAAATACACTAAAAATCTTACGAGCCGTTTCCGAGTAATCACACCTTCTCCAAATTAGAAAAAAAAGCGTTGCTGATTTTTCCTGGAAAATATATTAAAAATTTTATGAGCCGTTCCCAAATAATCACACCTTCTCCAAATTGGCCAAAAAAAGCGTTGCTGATTTTTCCTGGAAAATACACTAAAAATCCTACGAGCCGTTCCCGAGTAATCACACCTTCTCCAAATTGGCAAAAAAAAAGCGTTGCTGATTTTTCCTGGAAAATACACTAAAAATCCTACGAGCCGTTCCCGAGTAATCACACCTTCTCTAAATTGGCCAAAAAAAGCGTTGCTGATTTTTCCTGGAAAAAACATCAAAAATCCTACGAGCCGTTCCGAGTAATCCCATCTTCTCCAAATTGGCCAAAAAAAAAGCGTTGCTGATTTTTCCTGAAAAATACACTAAAAATCTTACGAGCCGTTTCGAGTAATCACACCTTCTCCAAATTAGAAAAAAAAGCGTTGCTGATTTTTCCTGGAAAATACACTAAAAATCCTACGAGCCGTTCCCGAGTAATCACACCTTCTACAAATTAGAAAAAAAAGCGTTGCTGATTTTTCCTGGAAAATACACTAAAAATCCTACGAGCCGTTCCCGAGTAATCACACCTTCTCCAAATTGGCAAAAAAAAAGTGTTGCTGATTTTTCCTGGAAAATACACTAAAAATCCTACGAGCCGTTCCCGAGTAATCACACCTTCTCCAAATTGGCTACAAAAAGCGTTGCACATTTTTCCTGGAAAATACACTAAAAATCCTACGAGCCGTTCCCGAGTAATCACACCTTCTCCAAATTGGCCAAAAAAAGCGTTGCTGATTTTTCCTGAAAAATACATCAAAAAATTACGAGCCGTTCCCGAGTAATCACACCTTCTCCAAATTAGAAAAAAAAGCGTTGCTGATTTTTCCTGGAAAAAACATCAAAAATCTTACGAGCCGTTCCCGAGTAATCACACCTTCTCCGAATTGGCCAAAAAAAAGCGTTGCTGATTTTTCCTGGAAAATACACTAAAAATCCTACGAGCCGTTCCCGAGTAATCACACCATCTCCAAATTGGCCAAAAAAAAACCTTGCTGATTTTTCCTGGAAATTACACTAAAAATCCTACGAGCCGTTCCCGAGTAATCCCATCTTCTCCAAATTGGCCAAAAAAAGCGTTGCTGATTTTTCCTGAAAAATACACTAAAAAACCTACGAGCCGTTCCCGAGTAATCCCATCTTCTCCAAATTAGAAAAAAAAGCGTTGCTGATTTTTCCTGGAAAATACACTAAAAATCCTACGAGCCGTTCCCGAGTAATCACACCTTCTCCAAATTGGCCAAAAAAAGCGTTGCTGATTTTTCCTGGAAAAAACACTAAAAATCTTACGAGCCGTTTCCGAGTAATCACACCTTCTCCAAATTGGCCAAAAAAAAGCGTTGCTGATTTTTCCTGGAAAATACACTAAAAATCTTACGAGCCGTTCCCGAGTAATCACACCTTCTCCAAATTGGCCAAAAAAAAGCGTTGCTGATTTTTCCTGGAAAATACACTAAAAATCCTACGAGCCGTTCCCGAGTAATCACACCTTCTCCAAATTGGCCAAAAAAAGCGTTGCTGATTTTTCCTGGAAAATACACTAAAAAACCTACGAGCCGTTCCCGAGTAATCACACCTTCTCCAAATTGGCCAAAAAAAGCGTTGCTGATTTTTCCTGGAAAATACACTAAAAATCCTACGAGCCGTTCCCGAGTAATCACACCTTCTCCAAATTGGCCAAAAAAAGCGTTGCTGATTTTTCCTGGAAAAAACACTAAAAAACCTACGAGCCATTCCCGAGTAATCACACCTTCTCCAAATTGGCCAAAAAAAGCGTTGTTGATTTTTCCTGGAAAATACACTAAAAATCTTACGAGCCGTTCCCGAGTAATCACACCTTCTCCAAATTGGCCAAAAAAAAGCGTTGCTGATTTTTCCTGGAAAATACACTAAAAATCTTACGAGCCGTTCCCGAGTAATCACACCTTCTCCAAATTGGCCAAAAAAAAGCGTTGCTGATTTTTCCTGGAAAATACACTAAAAATCTTACGAGCCGTTCCCGAGTAATCACACCTTCTCCAAATTGGCCAAAAAAAAGCGTTGCTGATTTTTCCTGGAAAAAACATCAAAAATCTTACGAGCCGTTCCCGAGTAATCACACCTTCTCCAAATTGGCCAAAAAAAGCGTTGCTGATTTTTCCTGGAAAATACACTAAAAATCCTACGAGCCGTTCCCGAGTAATCACACCTTCTCCAAATTGGCCAAAAAAAGCGTTGCTGATTTTTCCTGGAAAAAACACTAAAAAACCTACGAGCCGTTCCCGAGTAATCACACCTTCTCCAAATTGGCCAAAAAAAAACCTTGCTGATTTTTCCTGGAAAATACACTAAAAATCCTACGAGCCGTTCCCGAGTAATCACACCTTCTCCAAATTGGCAAAAAAAAAAGCGTTGCACATTTTTCCTGGAAAATACACTAAAAATCCTACGAGCCGTTCCCGAGTAATCACACCTTCTCCAAATTGGCCAAAAAAAAGCGTTGCTGATTTTTCCTGGAAAATACACTAAAAATCTTACGAGCCGTTCCCGAGTAATCACACCTTCTCCAAATTGGCCAAAAAAAAGCGTTGCTGATTTTTCCTGGAAAATACACTAAAAATCTTACGAGCCGTTCCCGAGTAATCACACCTTCTCCAAATTGGCCAAAAAAAAGCGTTGCTGATTTTTCCTGAAAAATACATCAAAAATCTTACGAGCCGTTCCCGAGTAATCACACCTTCTCCAAATTAGAAAAAAAAGCGTTGCTGATTTTTCCTGGAAAAAACATCAAAAATCTTACGAGCCGTTCCCGAGTAATCACACCTTCTCCGAATTGGCCAAAAAAAAGCGTTGCTGATTTTTCCTGGAAAATACACTAAAAATCCTACGAGCCGTTCCCGAGTAATCACACCATCTCCAAATTGGCCAAAAAAAAACCTTGCTGATTTTTCCTGGAAATTACACTAAAAATCCTACGAGCCGTTCCCGAGTAATCCCATCTTCTCCAAATTGGCCAAAAAAAGCGTTGCTGATTTTTCCTGAAAAATACACTAAAAAACCTACGAGCCGTTCCCGAGTAATCCCATCTTCTCCAAATTAGAAAAAAAAGCGTTGCTGATTTTTCCTGGAAAATACACTAAAAATCCTACGAGCCGTTCCCGAGTAATCACACCTTCTCCGAATTGGCCAAAAAAAGCGTTGCTGATTTTTCCTGGAAAAAACACTAAAAATCTTACGAGCCGTTTCCGAGTAATCACACCTTCTCCAAATTGGCCAAAAAAAAGCGTTGCTGATTTTTCCTGGAAAATACACTAAAAATCTTACGAGCCGTTCCCGAGTAATCACACCTTCTCCAAATTGGCCAAAAAAAGCGTTGCTGATTTTTCCTGGAAAATACACTAAAAATCCTACGAGCCGTTCCCGAGTAATCACACCTTCTCCAAATTGGCCAAAAAAAAGCGTTGCTGATTTTTCCTGGAAAATACACTAAAAAACCTACGAGCCGTTCCCGAGTAATCACACCTTCTCCGAATTGGCCAAAAAAAAGCGTTGCTGATTTTTCCTGGAAAATACACTAAAAATCCTACGAGCCGTTCCCGAGTAATCACACCATCTCCAAATTGGCCAAAAAAAACCTTGCTGATTTTTCCTGGAAATTACACTAAAAATCCTACGAGCCGTTCCCGAGTAATCCCATCTTCTCCAAATTGGCCAAAAAAAGCGTTGCTGATTTTTCCTGAAAAATACACTAAAAAACCTACGAGCCGTTCCCGAGTAATCCCATCTTCTCCAAATTAGAAAAAAAAAGCGTTGCTGATTTTTCCTGGAAAATACACTAAAAATCCTACGAGCCGTTCCCGAGTAATCACACCTTCTCCAAATTGGCCAAAAAAAACGTTGCTGATTTTTCCTGGAAAAAACACTAAAAATCTTACGAGCCGTTTCCGAGTAATCACACCTTCTCCAAATTGGCCAAAAAAAAGCGTTGCTGATTTTTCCTGGAAAATACACTAAAAATCTTACGAGCCGTTCCCGAGTAATCACTCCTTCTCCAAATTGGCCAAAAAAAGCGTTGCTGATTTTTCCTGGAAAATACACTAAAAATCCTACGAGCCGTTCCCGAGTAATCACACCTTCTCCAAATTGGCCAAAAAAAGCGTTGCTGATTTTTCCTGGAAAAAACACTAAAAATCTTACGAGCCGTTTCCGAGTAATCACACCTTCTCCAAATTGGCCAAAAAAAAGCGTTGCTGATTTTTCCTGGAAAATACACTAAAAATCTTACGAGCCGTTCCCGAGTAATCACACCTTCTCCAAATTGGCCAAAAAAAGCGTTGCTGATTTTTCCTGGAAAATACACTAAAAATCCTACGAGCCGTTCCCGAGTAATCACACCTTCTCCAAATTGGCCAAAAAAAAGCGTTGCTGATTTTTCCTGGAAAATACACTAAAAAACCTACGAGCCGTTCCCGAGTAATCACACCTTCTCCAAATTGGCCAAAAAAAGCGTTGCTGATTTTTCCTGGAAAATACACTAAAAATCCTACGAGCCGTTCCCGAGTAATCACACCTTCTCCAAATTGGCCAAAAAAAGCGTTGCTGATTTTTCCTGGAAAAAACACTAAAAAACCTACGAGCCATTCCCGAGTAATCACACCTTCTCCAAATTGGCCAAAAAAAGCGTTGTTGATTTTTCCTGGAAAATACACTAAAAATCTTACGAGCCGTTCCCGAGTAATCACACCTTCTCCAAATTGGCCAAAAAAAAGCGTTGCTGATTTTTCCTGGAAAATACACTAAAAATCTTACGAGCCGTTCCCGAGTAATCACACCTTCTCCAAATTGGCCAAAAAAAAGCGTTGCTGATTTTTCCTGGAAAATACACTAAAAATCTTACGAGCCGTTCCCGAGTAATCACACCTTCTCCAAATTAGAAAAAAAAGCGTTGCTGATTTTTCCTGGAAAATACACTAAAAAACCTACGAGCCATTCCCGAGTAATCACACCTTCTCCAAATTGGCCAAAAAAAGCGTTGTTGATTTTTCCTGGAAAATACACTAAAAATCTTACGAGCCGTTCCCGAGTAATCACACCTTCTCCAAATTGGCCAAAAAAAAGCGTTGCTGATTTTTCCTGGAAAATACACTAAAAATCTTACGAGCCGTTCCCGAGTAATCACACCATCTCCAAATTGGCCAAAAAAAACCTTGCTGATTTTTCCTGGAAATTACACTAAAAATCCTACGAGCCGTTCCCGAGTAATCCCATCTTCTCCAAATTGGCCAAAAAAAGCGTTGCTGATTTTTCCTGAAAAATACACTAAAAAACCTACGAGCCGTTCCCGAGTAATCCCATCTTCTCCAAATTAGAAAAAAAAAGCGTTGCTGATTTTTCCTGGAAAATACACTAAAAATCCTACGAGCCGTTCCCGAGTAATCACACCTTCTCCAAATTGGCCAAAAAAAGCGTTGCTGATTTTTCCTGAAAAATACACTAAAAAACCTACGAGCCGTTCCCGAGTAATCCCATCTTCTCCAAATTAGAAAAAAAAGCGTTGCTGATTTTTCCTGGAAAATACACTAAAAATCCTACGAGCCGTTCCCGAGTAATCACACCTTCTCCAAATTGGCCAAAAAAAGCGTTGTTGATTTTTCCTGGAAAATACACTAAAAATCTTACGAGCCGTTCCCGAGTAATCACACCTTCTCCAAATTGGCAAAAAAAAAGCGTTGCTGATTTTTCCTGGAAAATACACTAAAAATCTTACGAGCCGTTCCCGAGTAATCACACCTTCTCCAAATTGGCCAAAAAAAAGCGTTGCTGATTTTTCCTGGAAAATACACTAAAAATCTTACGAGCCGTTCCCGAGTAATCACACCTTCTCCAAATTGGCCAAAAAAAAAGCGTTGCTGATTTTTCCTGGAAAAAACATCAAAAATCTTACGAGCCGTTCCCGAGTAATCACACCTTCTCCAAATTGGCCAAAAAAAGCGTTGCTGATTTTTCCTGGAAAATACACTAAAAATCCTACGAGCCGTTCCCGAGTAATCACACCTTCTCCAAATTGGCCAAAAAAAGCGTTGCTGATTTTTCCTGGAAAAAACACTAAAAAACCTACGAGCCGTTCCCGAGTAATCACACCTTCTCCAAGTTGGCCAAAAAAAAACCTTGCTGATTTTTCCTGGAAAATACACTAAAAATCCTACGAGCCGTTCCCGAGTAATCACACCTTCTCCAAATTGGCAAAAAAAAAGCGTTGCTGATTTTTCCTGGAAAATACACTAAAAATCTTACGAGCCGTTCCCGAGTAATCACACCTTCTCCAAATTGGCCAAAAAAAGCGTTGTTGATTTTTCCTGGAAAATACACTAAAAATCTTACGAGCCGTTCCCGAGTAATCACACCTTCTCCAAATTGGCCAAAAAAAGCGTTGCTGATTTTTCCTGGAAAATACACTAAAAATCCTACGAGCAGTTCCCGAGTAATCACACCTTCTCCAAATTGGCAAAAAAAAGCGTTGCTGATTTTTCCTGGAAAATACACTAAAAAACCTACGAGCCGTTCCCGAGTAATCACACCTTCTCCAAATTGGCCAAAAAAAAGCGTTGCTGATTTTTCCTGGAAAATACACTAAAAAACCTACGAGCCGTTCCCGAGTAATCACACCTTCTCCAAATTGGCCAAAAAAAAGCGTTGTTGATTTTTCCTGGAAAATACACTAAAAATCCTACGAGCAGTTCCCGAGTAATCCCATCTTCTTCAAATTGGCCAAAAAAAAGCGTTGCTGATTTTTCCTGAAAAATACACTAAAAAACCTACGAGCCGTTCCCGAGTAATCACACCTTCTCCAAATTGGCCAAAAAAAAACCTTGCTGATTTTTCCTGGAAAATACACTAAAAATCCTACGAGCCGTTCCCGAGTAATCACACCTTCTCCAAATTGGCCAAAAAAAAGCGTTGCTGATTTTTCCTGGAAAAAACATCAAAAATCTTACGAGCCGTTCCCGAGTAATCACACCTTCTCCAAATTGGCCAAAAAAAGCGTTGCTGATTTTTCCTGGAAAATACACTAAAAATCCTACGAGCCGTTCCCGAGTAATCACACCTTCTCCAAATTGGCCAAAAAAAGCGTTGTTGATTTTTCCTGGAAAATACACTAAAAATCTTACGAGCCGTTCCCGAGTAATCACACCTTCTCCAAATTGGCAAAAAAAAGCGTTGCTGATTTTTCCTGGAAAATACACTAAAAATCCTACGAGCCGTTCCCGAGTAATCACACCTTCTCCAAATTGGCCAAAAAAAAGCGTTGCTGATTTTTCCTGGAAAAAACATCAAAAATCCTACGACCCGTTCCCGAGTAATCCCATCTTCTCCAAATTGGCCAAAAAAAAGCGTTGCTGATTTTTCCTGGAAAATACACTAAAAAACCTACGAGCCGTTCCCGAGTAATCACACCTTCTCCAAATTGGCAAAAAAAGCGTTGCTGATTTTTCCTGGAAAATACACTAAAAAACCTACGAGCCGTTCCCGAGTAATCACACCTTCTCCAAATTGGCCAAAAAAAAGCGTTGCTGATTTTTCCTGGAAAATACACTAAAAAACCTACGAGCCGTTCCCGAGTAATCACACCTTCTCCAAATTGGCCAAAAAAAAGCGTTGTTGATTTTTCCTGGAAAATACACTAAAAATCCTACGAGCAGTTCCCGAGTAATCCCATCTTCTTCAAATTGGCCAAAAAAAAGCGTTGCTGATTTTTCCTGAAAAATACACTAAAAAACCTACGAGCCGTTCCCGAGTAATCACACCTTCTCCAAATTGGCCAAAAAAAAACCTTGCTGATTTTTCCTGGAAAATACACTAAAAATCCTACGAGCCGTTCCCGAGTAATCACACCTTCTCCAAATTGGCCAAAAAAAAGCGTTGCTGATTTTTCCTGGAAAAAACATCAAAAATCTTACGAGCCGTTCCCGAGTAATCACACCTTCTCCAAATTGGCCAAAAAAAGCGTTGCTGATTTTTCCTGGAAAATACACTAAAAATCCTACGAGCCGTTCCCGAGTAATCACACCTTCTCCAAATTGGCCAAAAAAAGCGTTGTTGATTTTTCCTGGAAAATACACTAAAAATCTTACGAGCCGTTCCCGAGTAATCACACCTTCTCCAAATTGGCAAAAAAAAGCGTTGCTGATTTTTCCTGGAAAATACACTAAAAATCCTACGAGCCGTTCCCGAGTAATCACACCTTCTCCAAATTGGCCAAAAAAAAGCGTTGCTGATTTTTCCTGGAAAAAACATCAAAAATCCTACGAGCCGTTCCCGAGTAATCCCATCTTCTCCAAATTGGCCAAAAAAAAGCGTTGCTGATTTTTCCTGGAAAATACACTAAAAAACCTACGAGCCGTTCCCGAGTAATCACACCTTCTCCAAATTGGCCAAAAAAAGCGTTGTTGATTTTTCCTGGAAAATACACTAAAAATCTTACGAGCCGTTTCCGAGTAATCACACCTTCTCCAAATTAGAAAAAAAAGCGTTGCTGATTTTTCCTGGAAAATATATTAAAAATTTTATGAGCCGTTCCCGAGTAATCACACCTTCTCCAAATTGGCAAAAAAAAAGCGTTGCTGATTTTTCCTGGAAAATACACTAAAAATCCTACGAGCCGTTCCGGAGTAATCCCATCTTCTCCAAATTGGCCAAAAAAAGCGTTGCTGATTTTTCCTTGAAAATACACTAAAAATCCTACGAGCCGTTCCCGAGTAATCCCATCTTCTCCAAATTGGCAAAAAAAAAGCGTTGCTGATTTTTCCTGAAAAATACACTAAAAAACCTACGAGCCGTTCCCGAGTAATCACACCTTCTCCAAATTGGCCAAAAAAAAACCTTGCTGATTTTTCCTGAAAAATACACTAAAAATCTTACGAGCCGTTTCCGAGTAATCACACCTTCTCCACATTAGAAAAAAAAGCGTTGCTGATTTTTCCTGGAAAATATATTAAAAATTTTATGAGCCGTTCCCGAGTAATCACACCTTCTCCAAATTGGCCAAAAAAAGCGTTGCTGATTTTTCCTGGAAAATACACTAAAAATCCTACGAGCCGTTCCCGAGTAATCACACCTTCTCCAAATTGGCAAAAAAAAGCGTTGCTGATTTTTCCTGGAAAATACACTAAAAATCCTACGAGCCGTTCCCGAGTAATCACACCTTCTCCAAATTGGCCAAAAAAAGCGTTGCTGATTTTTCCTGGAAAAAACATCAAAAATCCTACGAGCCGTTCCCGAGTAATCCCATCTTCTCCAAATTGGCCAAAAAAAAGCGTTGCTGATTTTTCCTGAAAAATACACTAAAAATCTTACGAGCCGTTTCGAGTAATCACACCTTCTCCAAATTAGAAAAAAAAGCGTTGCTGATTTTTCCTGGAAAATACACTAAAAATCCTACGAGCCGTTCCCGAGTATCACACCTTCTCCAAATTAGAAAAAAAAGCGTTGCTGATTTTTCCTGGAAAATACACTAAAAATCCTACGAGCCGTTCCCGAGTAATCACACCTTCTCCAAATTGGCCAAAAAAAGTGTTGCTGATTTTTCCTGGAAAATACACTAAAAATCCTACGAGCCGTTCCCGAGTAATCACACCTTCTCCAAATTGGCCACAAAAAGCGTTGCACATTTTTCCTGGAAAATACACTAAAAATCCTACGAGCCGTTCCCGAGTAATCACACCTTCTCCAAATTGGCCAAAAAAAGCGTTGCTGATTTTTCCTGAAAAATACATCAAAAATCTTACGAGCCGTTCCCGAGTAATCACACCTTCTCCAAATTAGAAAAAAAACCGTTGCTGATTTTTCCTGGAAAAAACATCAAAAAGCTTACGAGCCGTTCCCGAGTAATCACACCTTCTCCGAATTGGCCAAAAAAAAAGCGTTGCTGATTTTTCCTGGAAAATACACTAAAAATCCTACGAGCCGTTCCCGAGTAATCACACCATCTCCAAATTGGCCAAAAAAAAACCTTGCTGATTTTTCCTGGAAATTACACTAAAAATCCTACGAGCCGTTCCCGAGTAATCCCATCTTCTCCAAATTGGCCAAAAAAAGCGTTGCTGATTTTTCCTGAAAAATACACTAAAAAACCTACGAGCCGTTCCCGAGTAATCCCATCTTCTCCAAATTAGAAAAAAAAGCGTTGCTGATTTTTCCTGGAAAATACACTAAAAATCCTACGAGCCGTTCCCGAGTAATCACACCTTCTCCAAATTGGCCAAAAAAAGCGTTGCTGATTTTTCCTGGAAAAAACACTAAAAATCTTACGAGCCGTTTCCGAGTAATCACACCTTCTCCAAATTGGCCAAAAAAAAAGCGTTGCTGATTTTTCCTGGAAAATACACTAAAAATCTTACGAGCCGTTCCCGAGTAATCACACCTTCTCCAAATTGGCCAAAAAAAGCGTTGCTGATTTTTCCTGGAAAATACACTAAAAATCCTACGAGCCGTTCCCGAGTAATCACACCTTCTCCAAATTGGCCAAAAAAAGCGTTGCTGATTTTTCCTGGAAAAAACATCAAAAATCTTACGAGCCGTTCCCGAGTAATCACACCTTCTCCAAATTGGCCAAAAAAAAGCGTTGCTGATTTTTCCTGGAAAATACACTAAAAAACCTACGAGCCGTTCCCGAGTAATCACACCTTCTCCAAATTGGCCAAAAAAAGCGTTGCTCATTTTTCCTGGAAAATACACTAAAAATCCTACGAGCCGTTCCCGAGTAATCACACCTTCTCCAAATTGGCCAAAAAAAGCGTTGCTGATTTTTCCTGGAAAAAACACTAAAAAACCTACGAGCCGTTCCCGAGTAATCACACCTTCTCCAAATTGGCCAAAAAAAAACCTTGCTGATTTTTCCTGGAAAATACACTAAAAAACCTACGAGCCGTTCCCGAGTAATCCCATCTTCTCCAAATTGGCCAAAAAAAAGCGTTGCTGATTTTTCCTGGAAAATACACTAAAAATCCTACGAGCAGTTCCCGAGTAATCACACCTTCTCCAAATTAGAAAAAAAAGCGTTGCTGATTTTTCCTGGAAAATACACTAAAAATCCTACGAGCAGTTCCCGAGTAATCCCACCTTCTCCAAATTGGCCAAAAAAAAGCGTTGCTGATTTTTCCTGGAAAATACACTAAAAATCCTACGAGCCGTTCCCGAGTAATCACACCTTCTCCAAATTGGCCAAAAAAAGTGTTGCTGATTTTTCCTGGAAAATACACTAAAAATCCTACGAGCCGTTCCCGAGTAATCACACCTTCTCCAAATTGGCCAAAAAAAAGCGTTGCTGATTTTTCCTGGAAAAAACATCAAAAATCTTACGAGCCGTTCCCGAGTAATCACACCTTCTCCAAATTGGCCAAAAAAGCGTTGCTGATTTTTCCTGGAAAATACACTAAAAATCTTACGAGCCGTTCCCGAGTAATCACACCTTCTCCAAATTGGCCAAAAAAAGCGTTGCTGATTTTTCCTGGAAAATACACTAAAAATCTTACGAGCCGTTCCCGAGTAATCACACCTTCTCCAAATTGGCCAAAAAAAGCGTTGCTGATTTTTCCTGGAAAATACACTAAAAATCCTACGAGCAGTTCCCGAGTAATCACACCTTCTCCAAATTGGCAAAAAAAAAGCGTTGCTGATTTTTCCTGGAAAATACACTAAAAATCTTACGAGCCGTTCCCGAGTAATCACACCTTCTCCAAATTGGCCAAAAAAAGCGTTGCTGATTTTTCCTGGAAAAAACATCAAAAATCTTACGAGCCGTTGCCGAGTAATCACACCTTCTCCAAATTGGCCAAAAAAAGTGTTGCTGATTTTTCCTGGAAATTACACTTAAAAATTTTATGAGCCGTTCCCGAGTAATCACACCTTCTCCAAATTGGCCAAAAAAAAGCGTTGTTGATTTTTCCTGGAAAATACACTAAAAATCCTACGAGCCGTTCCCGAGTAATCACACCATCTCCAAATTGGCCAAAAAAAGCTTTGCTGATTTTTCCTGGAAAAAACATCAAAAATCTTACGAGCCGTTCCCGAGTAATCACACTTTCTCCAAATTGGCCAAAAAAAGCGTTGCTGATTTTTCCTGAAAAATACACTAAAAAACCTACGAGCCGTTCCCGAGTAATCCCATCTTCTCCAAATTAGAAAAAAAAGCGTTGCTGATTTTTCCTGGAAAATACACTAAAAATCCTACGAGCCGTTCCCGAGTAATCCCACCTTCTCCAAATTGGCCAAAAAAAGCGTTGTTGATTTTTCCTGGAAAAAACATCAAAAATCTTACGAGCCGTTCCCGAGTAATCACACCTTCTCCAAATTGGCCAAAAAAAGCGATGCTGATTTTTCCTGGAAAATACACTAAAAATCTTACGAGCCGTTCCCGAGTAATCACACCTTCTCCAAATTGGCCAAAAAAAAGCGTTGCTGATTTTTCCTGGAAAATACACTAAAAATCCTACGAGCCGTTCCCGAGTAATCACACCTTCTCCAAATTGGCCAAAAAAAGTGTTGCTGATTTTTCCTGGAAAATACACTAAAAATCCTACGAGCCGTTCCCGAGTAATCACACCTTCTCCAAATTGGCCAAAAAAAAGCGTTGCTAATTTTTCCTGGAAAAAACATCAAAAATCTTACGAGCCGTTCCCGAGTAATCACACCTTCTCCAAATTGGCCAAAAAAAGCGTTGCTGATTTTTCCTGGAAAATACACTAAAAATCCTACGAGCCGTTCCCGAGTAATCACACCTTCTCCAAATTGGCCAAAAAAAGCGTTGCTGATTTTTCCTGGAAAAAACACTAAAAAACCTACGAGCCGTTCCCGAGTAATCACAGCTTCTCCAAATTGGCCAAAAAAAAACCTTGCTGATTTTTCCTGGAAAATACACTAAAAATCTTACGAGCCGTTCCCGAGTAATCACACCTTCTCCAAATTGGCCAAAAAAAAGCGTTGCTGATTTTTCCTGGAAAATACACTAAAAAACCTACGAGCCGTTCCCGAGTAATCACAGCTTCTCCAAATTGGCCAAAAAAAAACCTTGCTGATTTTTCCTGGAAAATACACTAAAAAACCTACGAGCCGTTCCCGAGTAATCACACCTTCTCCAAATTGGCCAAAAAAAGCGTTGCTGATTTTTCCTGGAAAAAACATCAAAAATCCTACGAGCCGTTCCCGAGTAATCACACCTTCTCCAAATTAGAAAAAAAAGCGTTGCACATTTTTCCTGGAAAATACACTAAAAAACCTACGAGCCGTTCCCGAGTAATCACAGCTTCTCCAAATTGGCCAAAAAAAGCGTTGTTGATTTTTCCTGGAAAATACACTAAAAATCTTACGAGCCGTTCCCGAGTAATCACACCTTATCCAAATTGGCCAAAAAAAGCGTTGCTGATTTTTCCTGGAAAATACACTAAAAATCCTACGAGCCGTTCCCGAGTAATCACACCTTCTCCAAATTGGCCAAAAAAAGCGTTGCACATTTTTCCTGGAAAATACACTAAAAAACCTACGAGCCGTTCCCGAGTAATCCCATCTTCTCCAAATTAGCAAAAAAAAAGCGTTGCTGATTTTTCCTGGAAAATACACTAAAAATCCTACGAGCCGTTCCCGAGTAATCACACCTTCTCCAAATTGGCCAAAAAAAAGCGTTGCTGATTTTTCCTGGAAATTACACTAAAAATCCTACGAGCAGTTCCCGAGTAATCACACCTTCTCCAAATTGGCAAAAAAAAGCGTTGCTGATTTTTCCTGGAAAATACACTAAAAATCCTACGAGCCGTTCCCGAGTAATCCCATCTTCTCCAAATTGGCCAAAAAAAAGCGTTGCTGATTTTTCCTGGAAAATACACTAAAAAACCTACGAGCCGTTCCCGAGTAATCCCATCTTCTCCAAATTAGCAAAAAAAAAGCGTTGCTGATTTTTCCTGGAAAATACACTAAAAATCCTACGAGCCGTTCCCGAGTAATCACACCTTCTCCAAATTGGCCAAAAAAAAGCGTTGCTGATTTTTCCTGGAAAATACATCAAAAATCTTACGAGCCGTTCCCGAGTAATCACACCTTCTCCAAATTGGCAAAAAAAAAGCGTTGCTGATTTTTCCTGGAAAAAACATCAAAAATCTTACGAGCCGTTTCCGAGTAATCACAGCTTCTCCAAATTGGCCAAAAAAAGCGTTGCTGATTTTTCCTGGAAAAAACATCAAAAATCCTACGAGCCGTTCCCGAGTAATCACACCTTCTCCAAATTGGCCAAAAAAAAGCGTTGCTGATTTTTCCTGGAAAATACACTAAAAATCCTACGAGCCGTTCCCGAGTAATCACACCTTCTCCAAATTGGCCAAAAAAAGCGTTGCACATTTTTCCTGGAAAATACACTAAAAATCTTACGAGCCGTTCCGGAGTAATCCCATCTTCTCCAAATTAGCAAAAAAAAGCGTTGCTGATTTTTCCTGGAAAATATATTAAAAATTTTATGAGCCGTTCCCGAGTAATCACACCTTCTCCAAATTGGCCAAAAAAAGCGTTGTTGATTTTTCCTGGAAAATACACTAAAAATCCTACGAGCCGTTCCCGAGTAATCACACCTTCTCCAAATTGGCCAAAAAAAGCGTTGCTGATTTTTCCTGGAAAATACACTAAAAATCCTACGAGCCGTTCCCGAGTAATCACACCTTCTCCAAATTGGCCAAAAAAAGCGTTGTTGATTTTTCCTGGAAAATACACTAAAAAACCTACGAGCCGTTCCCGAGTAATCCCATCTTCTCCAAATTAGAAAAAAAAAGCGTTGTTGATTTTTCCTGGAAAATACACTAAAAATCTTACGAGCCGTTTCCGAGTAATCACACCTTCTCCAAATTAGAAAAAAAAGCGTTGCTGATTTTTCCTGGAAAATATATTAAAAATTTTATGAGCCGTTCCCGAGTAATCACACCTTCTCCAAATTGGCAAAAAAAAAGCGTTGCTGATTTTTCCTGGAAAATACACTAAAAAACCTACGAGCCGTTCCCGAGTAATCACACCTTCTCCAAATTGGCCAAAAAAAGCGTTGCTGATTTTTCCTTGAATATACACTAAAAATCCTACGAGCCGTTCCCGAGTAATCACACCTTCTCCAAATTGCCAAAAAAAAGCGTTGCTGATTTTTCCTGGAAATTACACTAAAAATCCTACGAGCCGTTCCCGAGTAATCCCATCTTCTCCAAATTGGCCAAAAAAAGCGTTGTTGATTTTTCCTGGAAAATACACTAAAAAACCTACGAGCCGTTCCCGAGTAATCACACCTTCTCCAAATTGGCCAAAAAAAGCGTTGTTGATTTTTCCTGGAAAATACACTTAAAATCCTACGAGCCGTTCCCGAGTAATCACACCTTCTCCAAATTAGAAAAAAAAGCGTTGCTGATTTTTCCTGGAAAATACACTAAAAATCCTACGAGCAGTTCCCGAGTAATCACACCTTCTCCAAATTGGCCAAAAAAAAGCGTTGCTGATTTTTCCTGGAAAATACACTAAAAAACCTACGAGCCGTTCCCGAGTAATCACACCTTCTCCAAATTGGCCAAAAAAAAGCGTTGCTGATTTTTCCTGGAAAAAACATCAAAAATCTTACGAGCCGTTCCCGAGTAATCACACCTTCTCCAAATTGGCCAAAAAAAGCGTTGCTGATTTTTCCTGGAAAATACACTAAAAATCCTACGAGCCGTTTCCGAGTAATCACAGCTTCTCCAAATTGGCCAAAAAAAGCGTTGCTGATTTTTCCTGAAAAATACACTAAAAAACCTACGAGCCGTTCCCGAGTAATCACACCTTCTCCAAATTGGCCAAAAAAAAACCTTGTTGATTTTTCCTGGAAAATACACTAAAAATCCTACGAGCCGTTCCCGAGTAATCACACCTTCTCCAAATTGGCAAAAAAAAGCGTTGCTGATTTTTCCTGGAAAATACACTTAAAATCCTACGAGCCGTTCCCGAGTAATCACACCTTCTCCAAATTGGCCAAAAAAAAGCGTTGCTGATTTTTCCTGAAAAATACACTAAAAATCCTACGAGCAGTTCCCGAGTAATCACACCTTCTCCAAATTGGCCAAAAAAAGCGTTGCTGATTTTTCCTGGAAAATACACTTAAAATCCTACGAGCCGTTCCCGAGTAATCACACCTTCTCCAAATTGGCCAAAAAAAGCGTTGTTGATTTTTCCTGGAAAATACACTAAATATCTTACGAGCCGTTCCCGAGTAATCACACCTTCTCCAAATTGGCCAAAAAAGCGTTGCTGATTTTTCCTGGAAAATACACTAAAAATCCTACGAGCCGTTCCCGAGTAATCACACCTTCTCCAAATTGGCCAAAAAAAAACCTTGCTGATTTTTCCTGGAAAATACACTAAAAATCCTACGAGCCGTTCCCGAGTAATCCCATCTTCTCCAAATTAGAAAAAAAATCGTTGCTGATTTTTCCTGGAAAATACACTAAAAATCCTACGAGCCGTTCCCGAGTAATCACACCATCTCCAAATTGGCCAAAAAAAAACCTTGCTGATTTTTCCTGAAAAATACACTAAAAAACCTACGAGCCGTTCCCGAGTAATCACACCTTCTCCAAATTGGCAAAAAAAAGCGTTGCACATTTTTCCTGGAAAATACACTAAAAAACCTACGAGCCGTTCCCGAGTAATCACACCTTCTCCAAATTGGCCAAAAAAAAACCTTGCTGATTTTTCCTGGAAAATACACTAAAAATCCTACGAGCCGTTCCCGAGTAATCACACCTTCTCCAAATTGGCCAAAAAAAGCGTTGTTGATTTTTCCTGGAAAATACACTAAAAATCCTACGAGCCGTTCCCGAGTAATCACAGCTTCTCCAAATTGGCCAAAAAAAAGCGTTGTTGATTTTTCCTGGAAATTACACTAAAAAACCTACGAGCCGTTCCCGAGTAATCCCATCTTCTCCAAATTAGAAAAAAAAGCGTTGCTGATTTTTCCTGGAAAATACACTAAAAAACCTACGAGCCGTTCCCGAGTAATCACACCTTCTCCAAATTGGCCAAAAAAAAATCTTGCTGATTTTTCCTGGAAAATACACTAAAAATCCTACGAGCCGTTCCCGAGTAATCCCATCTTCTCCAAATTGGCCAAAAAAAAAACGTTGCTGATTTTTCCTGGAAAATACACTAAAAATCTTACGAGCCGTTCCCGAGTAATCACACCTTCTCCAAATTGGCCAAAAAAAGCGTTGCTGATTTTTCCTGGAAAATACACTAAAAATCTTACGAGCCGTTTCCGAGTAATCACACCTTCTCCAAATTGGCCAAAAAAAGCGTTGCTGATTTTTCCTGGAAAATACACTAAAAATCCTACGAGCCGTTCCCGAGTAATCACACCTTCTCCAAATTGGCCAAAAAAAGCGTTGCTGATTTTTCCTGGAAAAAACACTTAAAATCCTACGAGCCGTTCCCGAGTAATCACACCTTCTCCAAATTAGAAAAAAAAGCGTTGCTGATTTTTCCTGGAAAATACACTAAAAATCCTACGAGCAGTTCCCGAGTAATCACACCTTCTCCAAATTGGCCAAAAAAAAGCGTTGCTGATTTTTCCTGGAAAATACACTAAAAAACCTACGAGCCGTTCCCGAGTAATCAATCCTTCTCCAAATTGGCCAAAAAAAAACCTTGCTGATTTTTCCTGGAAAATACACTAAAAATCTTACGAGCCGTTCCCGAGTAATCACACCTTCTCCAAATTGGCCAAAAAAAGCGTTGCTGATTATTCCTGGAAAATACACTAAAAAACCTACGAGCCGTTCCCGAGTAATCACACCTTCTCCAAATTGGCCAAAAAAAGCGTTGTTGATTTTTCCTGGAAAATACACTAAAAAACCTACGAGCCGTTTCCGAGTAATCACACCTTCTCCAAATTGGCCAATAAAAGCGTTGTTGATTTTTCCTGGAAAATACACTAAAAAACCTACGAGCCGTTCCCGAGTAATCACACCTTCTCTAAATTGGCCAAAAAAAAACCTTGCTGATTTTTCCTGGAAAATACACTAAAAATCCTACGAGCCATTCCCGAGTAATCACACCTTCTCCAAATTGGCCAAAAAAAAGCGTTGCTGATTTTTCCTGGAAAATACACTAAAAATCCTACGAGCAGTTCCCGAGTAATCACACCTTCTCCAAATTGGCCAAAAAAAAGCGTTGCTGATTTTTCCTGGAAAAAACATCAAAAATCTTACGAGCCGTTCCCGAGTAATCACACCTTCTCCAAATTGGCCAAAAAAAAGCGTTGCTGATTTTTCCTGGAAAATACACTAAAAATCCTACGAGCCGTTCCCGAGTAATCACACCTTCTCCAAATTGGCCAAAAAAAAGCGTTGCTGATTTTTCCTCGAAAATATATTAAAAATTTTATGAGCCGTTCCCGAGTAATCACACCTTCTCCAAATTGGCCAAAAAAAGCGTTGCTGATTTTTCCTGGAAAATACACAAAAAATCCTACGAGCCGTTCCCGAGTAATCACACCTTCTCCAAATTGGCCAAAAAAAAGCGTTGCTGATTTTTCCTGGAAAAAACATCAAAAATCTTACGAGCCGTTCCCGAGTAATCCCATCTTCTCCAAATTGGCCAAAAAAAAGCGTTGCTGATTTTTCCTGGAAAATACACTAAAAAACCTACGAGCCGTTCCCGAGTAATCCCATCTTCTCCAAATTGGCCAAAAAAAGCGTTGCACATTTTTCCTGGAAAATACACTAAAAAACCTACGAGCCGTTCCCGAGTAATCCCATCTTCTCCAAATTGGCCAAAAAAAAGCGTTGCTGATTTTTCCTGGAAAAAACATCAAAAATCCTACGAGCCGTTCCCGAGTAATCACACCTTCTCCAAATTGGCCAAAAAAAAGCGTTGCTGATTTTTCCTGGAAAATACACTAAAAATTTTATGAGCCGTTCCCGAGTAATCCCATCTTCTCCAAATTGGCCAAAAAAAAGCGTTGCTGATTTTTCCTGGAAAATACACTAAAAATCCTACGAGCCGTTCCCGAGTAATCACACCTTCTCCAAATTGGCCAAAAAAAGCGTTGCTGATTTTTCCTGGAAAATACACTAAAAATCCTACGAGCCGTTCCCGAGTAATCACACCTTCACCAAATTGGCCAAAAAAAGCGTTGCTGATTTTTCCTGGAAAATACTCTAAAAATCTTACGAGCCGTTCCCGAGTAATCACACCTTCTCCAAATTGGCCAAAAAAAGCGTTGCTGATTTTTCCTGGAAAATACACTAAAAAACCTACGAGCCGTTCCCGAGTAATCCCATCTTCTCCAAATTGGCCAAAAAAAAGCGTTGCTGATTTTTCCTGGAAAAAACATCAAAAATCCTACGAGCCGTTCCCGAGTAATCCCATCTTCTCCAAATTGGCCAAAAAAAAGCGTTGCTGATTTTTCCTGGAAAATACACTAAAAATCCTACGAGCCGTTCCCGAGTAATCACACCTTCTCCAAATTGGCCAAAAAAAGCGTTGTTGATTTTTCCTGGAAAATACACTAAAAATCTTACGAGCCGTTTCCGAGTAATCACACCTTCTCCAAATTAGAAAAAAAAGCGTTGCTGATTTTTCCTGGAAAATATATTAAAAATCCTACGAGCCGTTCCCGAGTAATCACACCTTCTCCAAATTGGCCAAAAAAAGCGTTGCTGATTTTTCCTGGAAAATACACTAAAAATCCTACGAGCCGTTCCCGAGTAATCACACCTTCTCCAAATTGGCCAAAAAAAGCGTTGCTGATTTTTCCTGGAAAATACACTAAAAATCCTACGAGCCGTTCCCGAGTAATCACACCTTCTCCAAATTGGCCAAAAAAAAGCGTTGCTGATTTTTCCTGGAAAATACATCAAAAATCTTACGAGCCGTTCCCGAGTAATCACACCTTCTCCAAATTGGCAAAAAAAAAGCGTTGCTGATTTTTCCTGGAAAAAACATCAAAAATCTTACGAGCCGTTTCCGAGTAATCACAGCTTCTCCAAATTGGCCAAAAAAAGCGTTGCTGATTTTTCCTGGAAAAAACATCAAAAATCCTACGAGCCGTTCCCGAGTAATCACACCTTCTCCAAATTGGCCAAAAAAAAGCGTTGCTGATTTTTCCTGGAAAATACACTAAAAATCCTACGAGCCGTTCCCGAGTAATCACACCTTCTCCAAATTGGCCAAAAAAAGCGTTGCACATTTTTCCTGGAAAATACACTAAAAATCTTACGAGCCGTTCCGGAGTAATCCCATCTTCTCCAAATTAGCAAAAAAAAGCGTTGCTGATTTTTCCTGGAAAATATATTAAAAATTTTATGAGCCGTTCCCGAGTAATCACACCTTCTCCAAATTGGCCAAAAAAAGCGTTGTTGATTTTTCCTGGAAAATACACTAAAAATCCTACGAGCCGTTCCCGAGTAATCACACCTTCTCCAAATTGGCCAAAAAAAGCGTTGCTGATTTTTCCTGGAAAATACACTAAAAATCCTACGAGCCGTTCCCGAGTAATCACACCTTCTCCAAATTGGCCAAAAAAAGCGTTGTTGATTTTTCCTGGAAAATACACTAAAAAACCTACGAGCCGTTCCCGAGTAATCCCATCTTCTCCAAATTAGAAAAAAAAAGCGTTGTTGATTTTTCCTGGAAAATACACTAAAAATCTTACGAGCCGTTTCCGAGTAATCACACCTTCTCCAAATTAGAAAAAAAAGCGTTGCTGATTTTTCCTGGAAAATATATTAAAAATTTTATGAGCCGTTCCCGAGTAATCACACCTTCTCCAAATTGGCAAAAAAAAAGCGTTGCTGATTTTTCCTGGAAAATACACTAAAAAACCTACGAGCCGTTCCCGAGTAATCACACCTTCTCCAAATTGGCCAAAAAAAGCGTTGCTGATTTTTCCTTGAATATACACTAAAAATCCTACGAGCCGTTCCCGAGTAATCACACCTTCTCCAAATTGCCAAAAAAAAGCGTTGCTGATTTTTCCTGGAAATTACACTAAAAATCCTACGAGCCGTTCCCGAGTAATCCCATCTTCTCCAAATTGGCCAAAAAAAGCGTTGTTGATTTTTCCTGGAAAATACACTAAAAAACCTACGAGCCGTTCCCGAGTAATCACACCTTCTCCAAATTGGCCAAAAAAAGCGTTGTTGATTTTTCCTGGAAAATACACTTAAAATCCTACGAGCCGTTCCCGAGTAATCACACCTTCTCCAAATTAGAAAAAAAAGCGTTGCTGATTTTTCCTGGAAAATACACTAAAAATCCTACGAGCAGTTCCCGAGTAATCACACCTTCTCCAAATTGGCCAAAAAAAAGCGTTGCTGATTTTTCCTGGAAAATACACTAAAAAACCTACGAGCCGTTCCCGAGTAATCACACCTTCTCCAAATTGGCCAAAAAAAAGCGTTGCTGATTTTTCCTGGAAAAAACATCAAAAATCTTACGAGCCGTTCCCGAGTAATCACACCTTCTCCAAATTGGCCAAAAAAAGCGTTGCTGATTTTTCCTGGAAAATACACTAAAAATCCTACGAGCCGTTTCCGAGTAATCACAGCTTCTCCAAATTGGCCAAAAAAAGCGTTGCTGATTTTTCCTGAAAAATACACTAAAAAACCTACGAGCCGTTCCCGAGTAATCACACCTTCTCCAAATTGGCCAAAAAAAAACCTTGTTGATTTTTCCTGGAAAATACACTAAAAATCCTACGAGCCGTTCCCGAGTAATCACACCTTCTCCAAATTGGCAAAAAAAAGCGTTGCTGATTTTTCCTGGAAAATACACTTAAAATCCTACGAGCCGTTCCCGAGTAATCACACCTTCTCCAAATTGGCCAAAAAAAAGCGTTGCTGATTTTTCCTGAAAAATACACTAAAAATCCTACGAGCAGTTCCCGAGTAATCACACCTTCTCCAAATTGGCCAAAAAAAGCGTTGCTGATTTTTCCTGGAAAATACACTTAAAATCCTACGAGCCGTTCCCGAGTAATCACACCTTCTCCAAATTGGCCAAAAAAAGCGTTGTTGATTTTTCCTGGAAAATACACTAAATATCTTACGAGCCGTTCCCGAGTAATCACACCTTCTCCAAATTGGCCAAAAAAGCGTTGCTGATTTTTCCTGGAAAATACACTAAAAATCCTACGAGCCGTTCCCGAGTAATCACACCTTCTCCAAATTGGCCAAAAAAAAACCTTGCTGATTTTTCCTGGAAAATACACTAAAAATCCTACGAGCCGTTCCCGAGTAATCCCATCTTCTCCAAATTAGAAAAAAAATCGTTGCTGATTTTTCCTGGAAAATACACTAAAAATCCTACGAGCCGTTCCCGAGTAATCACACCATCTCCAAATTGGCCAAAAAAAAACCTTGCTGATTTTTCCTGAAAAATACACTAAAAAACCTACGAGCCGTTCCCGAGTAATCACACCTTCTCCAAATTGGCAAAAAAAAGCGTTGCACATTTTTCCTGGAAAATACACTAAAAAACCTACGAGCCGTTCCCGAGTAATCACACCTTCTCCAAATTGGCCAAAAAAAAACCTTGCTGATTTTTCCTGGAAAATACACTAAAAATCCTACGAGCCGTTCCCGAGTAATCACACCTTCTCCAAATTGGCCAAAAAAAGCGTTGTTGATTTTTCCTGGAAAATACACTAAAAATCCTACGAGCCGTTCCCGAGTAATCACAGCTTCTCCAAATTGGCCAAAAAAAAGCGTTGTTGATTTTTCCTGGAAATTACACTAAAAAACCTACGAGCCGTTCCCGAGTAATCCCATCTTCTCCAAATTAGAAAAAAAAGCGTTGCTGATTTTTCCTGGAAAATACACTAAAAAACCTACGAGCCGTTCCCGAGTAATCACACCTTCTCCAAATTGGCCAAAAAAAAATCTTGCTGATTTTTCCTGGAAAATACACTAAAAATCCTACGAGCCGTTCCCGAGTAATCCCATCTTCTCCAAATTGGCCAAAAAAAAAACGTTGCTGATTTTTCCTGGAAAATACACTAAAAATCTTACGAGCCGTTCCCGAGTAATCACACCTTCTCCAAATTGGCCAAAAAAAGCGTTGCTGATTTTTCCTGGAAAATACACTAAAAATCTTACGAGCCGTTTCCGAGTAATCACACCTTCTCCAAATTGGCCAAAAAAAGCGTTGCTGATTTTTCCTGGAAAATACACTAAAAATCCTACGAGCCGTTCCCGAGTAATCACACCTTCTCCAAATTGGCCAAAAAAAGCGTTGCTGATTTTTCCTGGAAAAAACACTTAAAATCCTACGAGCCGTTCCCGAGTAATCACACCTTCTCCAAATTAGAAAAAAAAGCGTTGCTGATTTTTCCTGGAAAATACACTAAAAATCCTACGAGCAGTTCCCGAGTAATCACACCTTCTCCAAATTGGCCAAAAAAAAGCGTTGCTGATTTTTCCTGGAAAATACACTAAAAAACCTACGAGCCGTTCCCGAGTAATCACACCTTCTCCAAATTGGCCAAAAAAAAGCGTTGCTGATTTTTCCTGGAAAATACACTAAAAATCTTACGAGCCGTTCCCGAGTAATCACACCTTCTCCAAATTGGCCAAAAAAAGCGTTGCTGATTATTCCTGGAAAATACACTAAAAAACCTACGAGCCGTTCCCGAGTAATCACACCTTCTCCAAATTGGCCAAAAAAAGCGTTGTTGATTTTTCCTGGAAAATACACTAAAAAACCTACGAGCCGTTTCCGAGTAATCACACCTTCTCCAAATTGGCCAATAAAAGCGTTGTTGATTTTTCCTGGAAAATACACTAAAAAACCTACGAGCCGTTCCCGAGTAATCACACCTTCTCTAAATTGGCCAAAAAAAAACCTTGCTGATTTTTCCTGGAAAATACACTAAAAATCCTACGAGCCATTCCCGAGTAATCACACCTTCTCCAAATTGGCCAAAAAAAAGCGTTGCTGATTTTTCCTGGAAAATACACTAAAAATCCTACGAGCAGTTCCCGAGTAATCACACCTTCTCCAAATTGGCCAAAAAAAAGCGTTGCTGATTTTTCCTGGAAAAAACATCAAAAATCTTACGAGCCGTTCCCGAGTAATCACACCTTCTCCAAATTGGCCAAAAAAAAGCGTTGCTGATTTTTCCTGGAAAATACACTAAAAATCCTACGAGCCGTTCCCGAGTAATCACACCTTCTCCAAATTGGCCAAAAAAAAGCGTTGCTGATTTTTCCTGGAAAATATATTAAAAATTTTATGAGCCGTTCCCGAGTAATCACACCTTCTCCAAATTGGCCAAAAAAAGCGTTGCTGATTTTTCCTGGAAAATACACAAAAAATCCTACGAGCCGTTCCCGAGTAATCACACCTTCTCCAAATTGGCCAAAAAAAAGCGTTGCTGATTTTTCCTGGAAAAAACATCAAAAATCTTACGAGCCGTTCCCGAGTAATCCCATCTTCTCCAAATTGGCCAAAAAAAAGCGTTGCTGATTTTTCCTGGAAAATACACTAAAAAACCTACGAGCCGTTCCCGAGTAATCCCATCTTCTCCAAATTGGCCAAAAAAAGCGTTGCACATTTTTCCTGGAAAATACACTAAAAAACCTACGAGCCGTTCCCGAGTAATCCCATCTTCTCCAAATTGGCCAAAAAAAAGCGTTGCTGATTTTTCCTGGAAAAAACATCAAAAATCCTACGAGCCGTTCCCGAGTAATCACACCTTCTCCAAATTGGCCAAAAAAAAGCGTTGCTGATTTTTCCTGGAAAATACACTAAAAATTTTATGAGCCGTTCCCGAGTAATCCCATCTTCTCCAAATTGGCCAAAAAAAAGCGTTGCTGATTTTTCCTGGAAAATACACTAAAAATCCTACGAGCCGTTCCCGAGTAATCACACCTTCTCCAAATTGGCCAAAAAAAGCGTTGCTGATTTTTCCTGGAAAATACACTAAAAATCCTACGAGCCGTTCCCGAGTAATCACACCTTCACCAAATTGGCCAAAAAAAGCGTTGCTGATTTTTCCTGGAAAATACTCTAAAAATCTTACGAGCCGTTCCCGAGTAATCACACCTTCTCCAAATTGGCCAAAAAAAGCGTTGCTGATTTTTCCTGGAAAATACACTAAAAAACCTACGAGCCGTTCCCGAGTAATCCCATCTTCTCCAAATTGGCCAAAAAAAAGCGTTGCTGATTTTTCCTGGAAAAAACATCAAAAATCCTACGAGCCGTTCCCGAGTAATCCCATCTTCTCCAAATTGGCCAAAAAAAAGCGTTGCTGATTTTTCCTGGAAAATACACTAAAAATCCTACGAGCCGTTCCCGAGTAATCACACCTTCTCCAAATTGGCCAAAAAAAGCGTTGTTGATTTTTCCTGGAAAATACACTAAAAATCTTACGAGCCGTTTCCGAGTAATCACACCTTCTCCAAATTAGAAAAAAAAGCGTTGCTGATTTTTCCTGGAAAATATATTAAAAATCCTACGAGCCGTTCCCGAGTAATCACACCTTCTCCAAATTGGCCAAAAAAAGCGTTGCTGATTTTTCCTGGAAAATACACTAAAAATCCTACGAGCCGTTCCCGAGTAATCACACCTTCTCCAAATTGGCCAAAAAAAGCGTTGCTGATTTTTCCTGGAAAATACACTAAAAATCCTACGAGCCGTTCCCGAGTAATCACACCTTCTCCAAATTGGCCAAAAAAAGCGTTGCTGATATTTCCTGGAAAATACACTAAAAATCTTACGAGCCGTTCCCGAGTAATCACACCTTCTCCAAATTGGCCAAAAAAAGCGTTGCTGATTTTTCCTGGAAAATACACTAAAAATCCTACGAGCCGTTCCCGAGTAATCACACCTTCTCCAAATTGGCCAAAAAAAGCGTTGCTGATTTTTCCTGGAAAATACACTAAAAATCTTACGAGCCGTTCCCGAGTAATCACACCTTCTCCAAATTGGCCAAAAAAAGCGTTGCTGATTTTTCCTGGAAAATACACTAAAAAACCTACGAGCCGTTCCCGAGTAATCCCATCTTCTCCAAATTGGCCAAAAAAAAGCGTTGCTGATTTTTCCTGGAAAAAACATCAAAAATCCTACGAGCCGTTCCCGAGTAATCCCATCTTCTCCAAATTGGCCAAAAAAAAGCGTTGCTGATTTTTCCTGGAAAATACACTAAAAAACCTACGAGCCGTTCCCGAGTAATCACACCTTCTCCAAATTAGAAAAAAAAGCGTTGTTGATTTTTCCTGGAAAATACACTAAAAATCCTACGAGCAGTTCCCGAGTAATCACACCTTCTCCAAATTGGCCAAAAAAAGCGTTGCTGATTTTTCCTGGAAAATACACTAAAAATCTTACGAGCCGTTCCCGAGTAATCACACCTTCTCCAAATTGGCCAAAAAAAGCGTTGCTGTTTTTCCTGGAAAATACATCAAAAATCTTACGAGCCGTTCCCGAGTAATCACACCTTCTCCAAATTGGCCAAAAAAAGCGTTGCTGATTTTTCCTGGAAAAAACATCAAAAATCTTACGAGCCGTTCCCGAGTAATCCCATCTTCTCCAAATTAGAAAAAAAAGCGTTGCTGATTTTTCCTGGAAAATACACTAAAAAACCTACGAGCCGTTCCCGAGTAATCCCATCTTCTCCAAATTAGAAAAAAAAGCGTTGCTGATTTTTCCTGGAAAATACACTAAAAATCTTACGAGCCGTTCCCGAGTAATCACACTTTCTCCAAATTGACAAAAAAAAGCGTTGCTGATTTTTCCTGGAAAATACACTAAAAATCTTACGAGCCGTTCCCGAGTAATCACAGCTTCTCCAAATTGGCCAAAAAAAGTGTTATTGATTTTTCCTGGAAAATACACTAAAAATCCTACGAGCCGTTCCCGAGTAATCACACCTTCTCCAAATTATCCAAAAAAAGCGTTGCTGATTTTTCCTGGAAAATACACTAAAAAACCTACGAGCCGTTCCCGAGTAATCACACCTTCTCCAAATTGGCAAAAAAAAAGCGTTGCTGATTTTTCCTGGAAAATACACTAAAAATCCTACGAGCCGTTCCCGAGTAATCCCATCTTCTCCAAATTGGCCAAAAAAAAGCGTTGCTGATTTTTCCTGGAAAATACACTAAAAATCCTACGAGCCGTTCCCGAGTAATCACACCTTCTCCAAATTGGCCAAAAAAAGCGTTGCTGATTTTTCCTGGAAAATACACTAAAAATCCTACGAGCCGTTCCCGAGTAATCCCATCTTCTCCAAATTGGCAGAAAAAAGCGTTGCTGATTTTTCCTGGAAAATACACTAAAAATCCTACGAGCAGTTCCCGAGTAATCCCATCTTCTCCAAATTGGCCAAAAAAAGCGTTGCTGATTTTTCCTGGAAAATACACTAAAAAACCTACGAGCCGTTCCCGAGTAATCACACCTTCTCCAAATTGGCCAAAAAAAAGCGTTGCTGATTTTTCCTGGAAAAAACATCAAAAATCTTACGAGCCGTTCCCGAGTAATCACACCTTCTCCAAATTAGAAAAAAAAGCGTTGCTGATTTTTCCTGGAAAAAACATCAAAAATCCTACGAGCCGTTCCCGAGTAATCACACCTTCTCCAAATTGGCCAAAAAAAGCGTTGCACATTTTTCCTGGAAAATACACTAAAAAACCTACGAGCCGTTCCCGAGTAATCCCATCTTCTCCAAATTGGCCAAAAAAAAGCGTTGCTGATTTTTCCTGGAAAATACACTAAAAAACCTACGAGCCGTTCCCGAGTAATCACACTTTCTCCAAATTGGCCAAAAAAAGCGTTGTTGATTTTTCCTGGAAAATACACTAAAAATCCTACGAGCAGTTCCCGAGTAATCACACCTTCTCCAAATTGGCCACAAAAAGCGTTGCACATTTTTCCTGGAAAATACACTAAAAATCCTACGAGCAGTTCCCGAGTAATCACACCTTCTCCAAATTGGCCAAAAAAAGCGTTGCTGATTTTTCCTGGAAAAAACATCAAAAATCTTACGAGCCGTTCCCGAGTAATCACATCTTCTCCAAATTGGCCAAAAAAAAAAACGTTGCTGATTTTTCCTGGAAAATACACTAAAAATCTTACGAGCCGTTTCCGAGTAATCACACCTTCTCCAAATTGGCCAAAAAAAAGCGTTGCTGATTTTTCCTGGAAAATATATTAAAAATTTTATGAGCCGTTCCCGAGTAATCACACCTTCTCCAAATTGGCCAAAAAAAGCGTTGCTGATTTTTCCTGGAAAATACATCAAAAATCCTACGAGCCGTTCCCGAGTAATCCCATCTTCTCCAAATTGGCCAAAAAAAAAGCGTTGCTGATTTTTCCTGAAAAATACACTAAAAATCTTACGAGCCGTTTCCGAGTAATCACACCTTCTCCAAATTAGAAAAAAAAGCGTTGCTGATTTTTCCTGGAAAATATATTAAAAATTTTATGAGCCGTTCCCGAGTAATCACACCTTCTCCAAATTGGCCAAAAAAAGCGTTGCTGATTTTTCCTGGAAAATACACTAAAAATCCTACGAGCCGTTCCCGAGTAATCACACCTTCTCCAAATTGGCCAAAAAAAGCGTTGTTGATTTTTCCTGGAAAATACATCAAAAATCTTACGAGCCGTTCCCGAGTAATCACACCTTCTCCAAATTGGCCAAAAAAAAGCGTTGCTGATTTTTCCTGGAAAAAACATCAAAAATTTTACGAGCCGTTCCCGAGTAATCACAGCTTCTCCAAATTGGCCAAAAAAAGCGTTGTTGATTTTTCCTGGAAAATACACTAAAAATCTTACGAGCCGTTCCCGAGTAATCACACCTTCTCCAAATTGGCCAAAAAAAAAGCGTTGCTGATTTTTCCTGGAAAATACACTAAAAAACCTACGAGCCGTTCCCGAGTAATCCCATCTTCTCCAAATTAGAAAAAAAAAGCGTTGCTGATTTTTCCTGGAAAATACACTAAAAATCCTACGAGCCGTTCCCGAGTAATCCCATCTTCTCCAAATTGGCCAAAAAAAGCGTTGCTGATTTTTCCTGGAAATTACACTAAAAATCCTATGAGCCGTTCCCGAGTAATCACACCTTCTCCAAATTGGCCAAAAAAAAAGCGTTGCTAATTTTTCCTGGAAAATACACTTAAAATCCTACGAGCCGTTCCCGAGTAATCACACCTTCTCCAAATTTGCAAAAAAAAGCGTTGCACATTTTTTTCCTGGAAAATACACTAAAAATCTTACGAGCAGTTCCCGAGTAATCCCATCTTCTCCAAATTGGCCAAAAAAAGCGTTGCTGATTTTTCCTGGAAAATACACTAAAAAACCTACGAGCCGTTCCCGAGTAATCACACCTTCTCCAAATTGGCCAAAAAAAAGCGTTGCTGATTTTTCCTGGAAAATACACTAAAAATCTTACGAGCCGTTCCCGAGTAATCACACCTACTCCAAATTGGCCAAAAAAAGTGTTGCTGATTTTTCCTGGAAAATATATTAAAAATTTTATGAGCCGTTCCCGAGTAATCCCATCTTCTCCAAATTGGCCAAAAAAAGCGTTGCTGATTTTTCCTGGAAAATACACTAAAAATCCTACGAGCCGTTCCCGAGTAATCACACCTTCTCCAAATTGGCCAAAAAAAGCGTTGCTGATTTTTCCTGGAAAATACACTAAAAATCCTACGAGCCGTTCCCGAGTAATCACACCTTCTCCAAATTGGCCAAAAAAAGCGTTGCTGATTTTTCCTGGAAAAAACATCAAAAATCTTACGAGCCGTTCCCGAGTAATCACACCTTCTCCAAATTGGCCAAAAAAAGCGTTGTTGATTTTTCCTGGAAAATACACTAAAAATCTTACGAGCCGTTTCCGAGTAATCACACCTTCTCCAAATTGGCCAAAAAAAAGCGTTGCTGATTTTTCCTGGAAAATACACTAAAAATCCTACGAGCCGTTCCCGAGTAATCACACCTTCTCCAAATTGGCCAAAAAAAAACCTTGCTGATTTTTCCTGGAAAATACACTAAAAATCCTACGAGCCGTTCCCGAGTAATCACACCTTCTCCAAATTGGCAAAAAAAAGCGTTGCTGATTTTTCCTGGAAAATACACTAAAAAACCTACGAGCCGTTCCCGAGTAATCACACCTTCTCCAAATTGGCCAAAAAAAAGCGTTGCTGATTTTTCCTGGAAAATACACTAAAAATCTTACGAGCCGTTCCCGAGTAATCACACCTTCTCCAAATTGGCCAAAAAAAGTGTTGCTGATTTTTCCTGGAAAATATATTAAAAATTTTATGAGCCGTTCCCGAGTAATCCCATCTTCTCCAAATTGGCCAAAAAAAGCGTTGCTGATTTTTCCTGGAAAATACACTAAAAATCCTACGAGCCGTTCCCGAGTAATCACACCTTCTCCAAATTGGCCAAAAAAAGCGTTGCTGATTTTTCCTGGAAAATACACTAAAAATCCTACGAGCCGTTCCCGAGTAATCACACCTTCTCCAAATTGGCCAAAAAAAGCGTTGCTGATTTTTCCTGGAAAAAACATCAAAAATCTTACGAGCCGTTCCCGAGTAATCACACCTTCTCCAAATTGGCCAAAAAAAGCGTTGTTGATTTTTCCTGGAAAATACACTAAAAATCTTACGAGCCGTTTCCGAGTAATCACACCTTCTCCAAATTGGCCAAAAAAAAGCGTTGCTGATTTTTCCTGGAAAATACACTAAAAATCCTACGAGCCGTTCCCGAGTAATCACACCTTCTCCAAATTGGCCAAAAAAAAACCTTGCTGATTTTTCCTGGAAAATACACTAAAAATCCTACGAGCCGTTCCCGAGTAATCACACCTTCTCCAAATTGGCAAAAAAAAGCGTTGTTGATTTTTCCTGGAAAATACACTAAAAATCCTACGATCAGTTCCCGAGTAATCACACCTTCTCCAAATTGGCCAAAAAAAGCGTTGCTGATTTTTCCTGGAAAATACACTAAAAATCCTACGAGCCGTTCCCGAGTAATCACACCTTCTCCAAATTAGAAAAAAAAAGCGTTGCTGATTTTTCCTGGAAAATATATTAAAAATTTTATGAGCCGTTCCGGAGTAATCACACCTTCTCCAAATTGGCAAAAAAAAAGCGTTGTTGATTTTTCCTGGAAAAAACATCAAAAATCTTACGAGCCGTTCCCGAGTAATCACACCTTCTCCAAATTGGCCAAAAAAAGCGTTGTTGATTTTTCCTGGAAAATACACTAAAAATCTTACGAGCCGTTTCCGAGTAATCACACCTTCTCCAAATTGGCCAAAAAAAAGCGTTGCTGATTTTTCCTGGAAAATACACTAAAAATCCTACGAGCCGTTCCCGAGTAATCACACCTTCTCCAAATTGGCCAAAAAAAAACCTTGCTGATTTTTCCTGGAAAATACACTAAAAATCCTACGAGCCGTTCCCGAGTAATCACACCTTCTCCAAATTGGCAAAAAAAAAGCGTTGTTGATTTTTCCTGGAAAATACACTAAAAATCCTACGATCAGTTCCCGAGTAATCACACCTTCTCCAAATTGGCCAAAAAAAGCGTTGCTGATTTTTCCTGGAAAATACACTAAAAATCCTACGAGCCGTTCCCGAGTAATCACACCTTCTCCAAATTAGAAAAAAAAAGCGTTGCTGATTTTTCCTGGAAAATATATTAAAAATTTTATGAGCCGTTCCGGAGTAATCACACCTTCTCCAAATTGGCAAAAAAAAAGCGTTGTTGATTTTTCCTGGAAAAAACATCAAAAATCTTACGAGCCGTTTCCGAGTAATCACACCTTCTCCAAATTGGCCAAAAAAAAAGCGTTGTTGACTTTTCCTGGAAAATACACTAAAAATCCTACGAGCCGTTCCCGAGTAATCACACCTTCTCCAAATTGGCAAAAAAAAGCGTTGTTGATTTTTCCTGAAAAATACACTAAAAAACCTACGAGCCGTTCCCGAGTAATCCCATCTTCTCCGAATTGGCCAAAAAAAAGCGTTGCTGATTTTTCCTGGAAAATACACTAAAAATCTTACGAGCCGTTCCCGAGTAATCACACCTTCTCCAAATTGGCCAAAAAAAAGCGTTGCTGATTTTTCCTGGAAAATACACTAAAAATCTTACGAGCCGTTCCCGAGTAATCACACCTTCTCCAAATTGGCCAAAAAAAAGCGTTGCTGATTTTTCCTGGAAAATACACTAAAAAACCTACGAGCCGTTCCCGAGTAATCCCATCTTCTCCAAATTAGAAAAAAAAGCGTTGCTGATTTTTCCTGGAAAATACACTAAAAATCTTACGAGCCGTTCCCGAGTAATCACACCTTCTCCAAATTAGAAAAAAAAGCGTTGCTGATTTTTCCTGGAAAAAACATCAAAAATCTTACGAGCCGTTCCCGAGTAATCCCATCTTCTCCAAATTGGCCAAAAAAAAACGTTGCTGATTTTTCCTGGAAAATACACTAAAAATCTTACGAGCCGTTCCCGAGTAATCACACCTTCTCCAAATTGGCCAAAAAAAGCGTTGCTGATTTTTCCTGGAAAATACACTAAAAATCCTACGAGCAGTTCCCGAGTAATCACACCTTCTCCAAATTGGCAAAAAAAAGCGTTGCTGATTTTTCCTGGAAAATACACTAAAAATCCTACGAGCCGTTCCCGAGTAATCACACCTTCTCCAAATTGGCCAAAAAAAGCGTTGCTGATTTTTCCTGGAAAAAACATCAAAAATCTTACGAGCCGTTCCCGAGTAATCACACCTTCTCCAAATTGGCCAAAAAAAAGCGTTGCACATTTTTCCTGGAAAAAACATCAAAAATCCTACGAGCCGTTCCCGAGTAATCACACCTTCTCCAAATTGGCCAAAAAAAGCGTTGCTGATTTTTCCTGGAAAATACACTAAAAATCCTACGAGCCGTTCTTGAGTAATCACACCTTCTCCAAATTGGCCAAAAAAAGCGTTGCTGATTTTTCCTGGAAAATACACTAAAAATCCTACGAGCCGTTCCCGAGTAATCACACCTTCTCCAAATTGGCCAAAAAAAACGTTGCTGATTTTTCCTGGAAAAAACACCAAAAATCTTACGAGCCGTTCCCGAGTAATCACACCTTCTCCAAATTGGCCAAAAAAAGCGTTGTTGATTTTTCCTGGAAAATACACTAAAAATCCTACCAGCCGTTCCCGAGTAATCACACCTTCTCCAAATTGGCCAAAAAAAGCGTTGTTGATTTTTCCTGGAAAATACACTAAAAATCCTACGAGCCGTTCCCGAGTAATCACACCTTCTCCAAATTGGCCAAAAAAAGCGTTGCTGATTTTTCCTGGAAAATACACTAAAAATCCTACGAGCCGTTCCCGAGTAATCACACCTTCTCCAAATTGGCAAAAAAAAGCGTTGCTGATTTTTCCTGGAAAAAACACTAAAAAACCTACGAGCCGTTCCCGAGTAATCACACCTTCTCCAAATTAGAAAAAAAAGCGTTGCTGATTTTTCCTGGAAAATACACGAAAAAACCTACGAGCCGTTCCCGAGTAATCACACCTTCTCCAAATTGGCAAAAAAAAAGCGTTGCTGATTTTTCCTGGAAAATACACTAAAAAACCTACGAGCCGTTCCCGAGTAATCACACCTTCTCCAAATTGGCCAAAAAAAGCGTTGCTGATTTTTCCTGGAAAATACACTAAAAATCCTACGAGCCGTTCCCGAGTAATCCCATCTTCTCCAAATTGGCCAAAAAAAAGCGTTGCTGATTTTTCCTGGAAAATACACTAAAAAACCTACGAGCCGTTCCCGAGTAATCACACCTTCTCCAAATTGGCCAAAAAAAGCGTTGCTGATTTTTCCTGGAAAAAACATCAAAAATCTTACGAGCCGTTCCCGAGTAATAACACCTTCTCCGAATTGGCAAAAAAAAGCGTTGCTGATTTTTCCTGGAAAATACACTAAAAAACCTACGAGCCGTTCCCGAGTAATCCCATCTTCTCCAAATTGGCCAAAAAAAGCGTTGCTGATTTTTCCTGGAAAATACACTAAAAATCTTACGAGCCGTTCCCGAGTAATCCCATCTTCTCCAAATTAGAAAAAAAGGCGTTGCTGATTTTTCCTGGAAAATACACTAAAAAACCTACGAGCCGTTCCCGAGTAATCACACCTTCTCCAAATTGGCCAAAAAAAGCGTTGCTGATTTTTCCTGGAAAATACACTAAAAATCCTACGAGCAGTTCCCGAGTAATCACACCTTCTCCAAATTGGCCACAAAAAGCGTTGCACATTTTTCCTGGAAAATACACTAAAAAACCTACGAGCCGTTCCCGAGTAATCACACCTTCTCCAAATTGGCCAAAAAAAAGCGTTGCTGATTTTTCCTGGAAAATACACTAAAAAACCTACGAGCCGTTCCCGAGTAATCACACCTTCTCCAAATTGGCCAAAAAAAGCGTTGCTGATTTTTCCTGGAAAATACACTAAAAATCCTACGAGCCGTTCCCGAGTAATCACACCTTCTCCAAATTGCCAAAAAAAAAGCGTTGCTGATTTTTCCTGGAAATTACACTAAAAATCCTACGAGCCGTTCCCGAGTAATCACACCTTCTCCAAATTGGCCAAAAAAAAGCGTTGCTGATTTTTCCTGGAAAATACACTAAAAAACCTACGAGCCGTTCCCGAGTAATCACACCTTCTCCAAATTGGCCAAAAAAAGCGTTGCTGATTTTTCCTGGAAAATACACTAAAAATCTTACGAGCCGTTCCCGAGTAATCACACCTTCTCCAAATTAGAAAAAAAAGCGTTGCTGATTTTTCCTGGAAATTACACTAAAAATCCTACGAGCCGTTCCCGAGTAATCACACCATCTCCAAATTGGCCAAAAAAAAACCTTGCTGATTTTTCCTGGAAATTACACTAAAAATCCTACGAGCAGTTCCCGAGTAATCCCATCTTCTCCAAATTGGCAAAAAAAAAAGCGTTGCTGATTTTTCCTGGAAAATACACTAAAAATCCTACGAGCAGTTCCCGAGTAATCACACCTTCTCCAAATTGGCCAAAAAAAAGCGTTGCTGATTTTTCCTGGAAAATACACTAAAAAACCTACGAGCCGTTCCCGAGTAATCACACCTTCTCCAAATTGGCCAAAAAAAGCGTTGCTGATTTTTCCTGGAAAATACACTAAAAATCCTACGAGCCGTTTCCGAGTAATCACACCTTCTCCAAATTAGAAAAAAAAGCGTTGCTGATTTTTCCTGGAAAATACACTAAAAAACCTACGAGCCGTTCCCGAGTAATCACACCTTCTCCAAATTGGCCAAAAAAAGCGTTGCTGATTTTTCCTGGAAAAAACATCAAAAATCTTACGAGCCGTTCCCGAGTAATCACACCTTCTCCAAATTGGCAAAAAAAAGCGTTGTTGATTTTTCCTGGAAAATACACTAAAAATCTTACGAGCCGTTCCCGAGTAATCCCATCTTCTCCAAATTGGCCAAAAAAAAACGTTGCTGATTTTTCCTGGAAAATACACTAAAAATCTTACGAGCCGTTCCCGAGTAATCCCAACTTCTCCAAATTGGCCAAAAAAGCGTTGTTGATTTTTCCTGGAAAATACACTAAAAATCCTACGAGCCGTTCCCGAGTAATCACACCTTCTCCAAATTGCCAAAAAAAAGCGTTGCTGATTTTTCCTGGAAAATACACTAAAAATCCTACGAGCCGTTCCCGAGTAATCCCAACTTCTCCAAATTGGCCAAAAAAAGCGTTGTTGATTTTTCCTGGAAAATACACTAAAAATCCTACGAGCCGTTCCCGAGTAATCCCATCTTCTCCAAATTAGAAAAAAAAAGCGTTGCTGATTTTTCCTGGAAAATACACTAAAAAACCTACGAGCCGTTCCCGAGTAATCACACCTTCTCCAAATTGGCCAAAAAAAAGCGTTGCTGATTTTTCCTGGAAAATACACTAAAAATCTTACGAGCCGTTCCCGAGTAATCACACCTTCTCCAAATTAGAAAAAAAAGCGTTGCTGATTTTTCCTGGAAAAAACATCAAAAATCTTACGAGCCGTTCCCGAGTAATCCCATCTTCTCCAAATTGGCAAAAAAAAAACGTTGCTGATTTTTCCTGGAAAATACACTAAAAATCTTACGAGCCGTTCCCGAGTAATCACACCTTCTCCAAATTGGCCAAAAAAAGCGTTGCTGATTTTTCCTGGAAAATACACTAAAAATCCTACGAGCAGTTCCCGAGTAATCACACCTTCTCCAAATTGGCAAAAAAAAGCGTTGCTGATTTTTCCTGGAAAATACACTAAAAATCCTACGAGCCGTTCCCGAGTAATTACACCTTCTCCAAATTGGCCAAAAAAAGCGTTGCTGATTTTTCCTGGAAAAAACATCAAAAATCTTACGAGCCGTTCCCGAGTAATCACACCTTCTCCAAATTGGCCAAAAAAAAGCGTTGCACATTTTTCCTGGAAAAAACATCAAAAATCCTACGAGCCGTTCCCGAGTAATCACACCTTCTCCAAATTGGCCAAAAAAAGCGTTGCTGATTTTTCCTGGAAAATACACTAAAAATCCTACGAGCCGTTCCCGAGTAATCACACCTTCTCCAAATTGGCCAAAAAAAGCGTTGCTGATTTTTCCTGGAAAATACACTAAAAATCCTACGAGCCGTTCCCGAGTAATCACACCTTCTCCAAATTGGCCAAAAAAAGCGTTGCTGATTTTTCCTGGAAAAAACACCAAAAATCTTACGAGCCGTTCCCGAGTAATCACACCTTCTCCAAATTGGCCAAAAAAAGCGTTGTTGATTTTTCCTGGAAAATACACTAAAAATCCTACCAGCCGTTCCCGAGTAATCACACCTTCTCCAAATTGGCCAAAAAAAGCGTTGTTGATTTTTCCTGGAAAATACACTAAAAATCCTACGAGCCGTTCCCGAGTAATCACACCTTCTCCAAATTGGCCAAAAAAAGCGTTGCTGATTTTTCCTGGAAAATACACTAAAAATCCTACGAGCCGTTCCCGAGTAATCACACCTTCTCCAAATTGGCAAAAAAAAGCGTTGCTGATTTTTCCTGGAAAAAACACTAAAAAACCTACGAGCCGTTCCCGAGTAATCACACCTTCTCCTAATTAGAAAAAAAAGCGTTGCTGATTTTTCCTGGAAAATACACTAAAAAACCTACGAGCCGTTCCCGAGTAATCACACCTTCTCCAAATTGGCAAAAAAAAAGCGTTGCTGATTTTTCCTGGAAAATACACTAAAAAACCTACGAGCCGTTCCCGAGTAATCACACCTTCTCCAAATTGGCCAAAAAAAAGCGTTGCTGATTTTTCCTGGAAAATACACTAAAAATCCTACGAGCCGTTCCCGAGTAATCCCATCTTCTCCAAATTGGCCAAAAAAAAGCGTTGCTGATTTTTCCTGGAAAATACACTAAAAAACCTACGAGCCGTTCCCGAGTAATCACACCTTCTCCAAATTGGCCAAAAAAAGCGTTGCTGATTTTTCCTGGAAAAAACATCAAAAATCTTACGAGCCGTTCCCGAGTAATCACACCTTCTCCGAATTGGCAAAAAAAAGCGTTGCTGATTTTTCCTGGAAAATACACTAAAAAACCTACGAGCCGTTCCCGAGTAATCCCATCTTCTCCAAATTGGCCAAAAAAAGCGTTGCTGATTTTTCCTGGAAAATACACTAAAAATCTTACGAGCCGTTCCCGAGTAATCCCATCTTCTCCAAATTAGAAAAAAAGCGTTGCTGATTTTTCCTGGAAAATACACTAAAAAACCTACGAGCCGTTCCCGAGTAATCACACCTTCTCCAAATTGGCCAAAAAAAGCGTTGCTGATTTTTCCTGGAAAATACACTAAAAATCCTACGAGCAGTTCCCGAGTAATCACACCTTCTCCAAATTGGCCACAAAAAGCGTTGCACATTTTTCCTGGAAAATACACTAAAAAACCTACGAGCCGTTCCCGAGTAATCACACCTTCTCCAAATTGGCCAAAAAAAAGCGTTGCTGATTTTTCCTGGAAAATACACTAAAAAACCTACGAGCCGTTCCCGAGTAATCACACCTTCTCCAAATTGGCCAAAAAAAGCGTTGCTGATTTTTCCTGGAAAATACACTAAATATCCTACGAGCCGTTCCCGAGTAATCACACCTTCTCCAAATTGCCAAAAAAAAAGCGTTGCTGATTTTTCCTGGAAATTACACTAAAAATCCTACGAGCCGTTCCCGAGTAATCACACCTTCTCCAAATTGGCCAAAAAAAAGCGTTGCTGATTTTTCCTGGAAAATACACTAAAAAACCTACGAGCCGTTCCCGAGTAATCACACCTTCTCCAAATTGGCCAAAAAAAGCGTTGCTGATTTTTCCTGGAAAATACACTAAAAATCTTACGAGCCGTTCCCGAGTAATCACACCTTCTCCAAATTAGAAAAAAAAGCGTTGCTGATTTTTCCTGGAAATTACACTAAAAATCCTACGAGCCGTTCCCGAGTAATCACACCATCTCCAAATTGGCCAAAAAAAAACCTTGCTGATTTTTCCTGGAAATTACACTAAAAATCCTACGAGCAGTTCCCGAGTAATCCCATCTTCTCCAAATTGGCAAAAAAAAGCGTTGCTGATTTTTCCTGGAAAATACACTAAAAATCCTACGAGCAGTTCCCGAGTAATCACACCTTCTCCAAATTGGCCAAAAAAAACCGTTGCTGATTTTTCCTGGAAAATACACTAAAAAACCTACGAGCCGTTCCCGAGTAATCACACCTTCTCCAAATTGGCCAAAAAAAGCGTTGCTGATTTTTCCTGGAAAATACACTAAAAATCCTACGAGCCGTTCCCGAGTAATCACACCTTCTCCAAATTAGAAAAAAAAGCGTTGCTGATTTTTCCTGGAAAATACACTAAAAAACCTACGAGCCGTTCCCGAGTAATCACACCTTCTCCAAATTGGCCAAAAAAAGCGTTGCTGATTTTTCCTGGAAAAAACATCAAAAATCTTACGAGCCGTTCCCGAGTAATCACACCTTCTCCAAATTGGCAAAAAAAAGCGTTGTTGATTTTTCCTGGAAAATACACTAAAAATCTTACGAGCCGTTCCCGAGTAATCCCATCTTCTCCAAATTGGCCAAAAAAAAACGTTGCTGATTTTTCCTGGAAAATACACTAAAAATCTTACGAGCCGTTCCTGAGTAATCCCAACTTCTCCAAATTGGCCAAAAAAGCGTTGTTGATTTTTCCTGGAAAATACACTAAAAATCCTACGAGCCGTTCCCGAGTAATCACACCTTCTCCAAATTGCCAAAAAAAAGCGTTGCTGATTTTTCCTGGAAAATACACTAAAAATCCTACGAGCCGTTCCCGAGTAATCCCAACTTCTCCAAATTGGCCAAAAAAAGCGTTGTTGATTTTTCCTGGAAAATACACTAAAAATCCTACGAGCCGTTCCCGAGTAATCCCATCTTCTCCAAATTAGAAAAAAAAGCGTTGCTGATTTTTCCTGGAAAATACACTAAAAAACCTACGAGCCGTTCCCGAGTAATCACACCTTCTCCAAATTGGCCAAAAAAAAGCGTTGCTGATTTTTCCTGGAAAATACACTAAAAAACCTACGAGCCGTTTCCGAGTAATCCCATCTTCTCCAAATTGGCCAAAAAAAGCGTTGCTGATTTTTCCTGGAAAATACACTAAAAAACCTACGAGCCGTTCCCGAGTAATCCCACCTTCTCCAAATTGGCCAAAAAAAGCGTTGCTGATTTTTCCTGGAAAATACACTAAAAATCCTACGAGCCGTTCCCGAGTAATCACACCTTCTCCAAATTGGCCAAAAAAAAGCGTTGCTGATTTTTCCTGGAAAATACACTAAAAATCTTACGAGCCGTTCCCGAGTAATCACACCTTCTCCAAATTAGAAAAAAAAGCGTTGTTGATTTTTCCTGGAAAATACACTAAAAACCCTACGAGCAGTTCCCGAGTAATCCCATCTTCTCCAAATTGGCCAAAAAAAGCGTTGCTGATTTTTCCTGGAAAATACACTAAAAATCCTACCAGCCGTTCCCGAGTAATCACACCTTCTCCAAATTGGCCAAAAAAAAGCGTTGCTGATTTTTCCTGGAAAAAACATCAAAAATCTTACGAGCCGTTCCCGAGTAATCACACCTTCTCCAAATTGGCCAAAAAAAGCGTTGCTGATTTTTCCTGGAAAATATATTAAAAATTTTATGAGCCGTTCCCGAGTAATCCCATCTTCTCCAAATTGGCCAAAAAAAGCGTTGCTGATTTTTCCTGGAAAATACACTAAAAATCTTACGAGCCGTTCCCGAGTAATCACACCTTCTCCAAATTGGCCAAAAAAAAAGCGTTGCTGATTTTTCCTGGAAAATACACTAAAAAACCTACGAGCCGTTCCCGAGTAATCCCATCTTCTCCAAATTAGAAAAAAAAGCGTTGCTGATTTTTCCTGGAAAATACACTAAAAAACCTACGAGCCGTTCCCGAGTAATCCCATCTTCTCCAAATTGGCCAAAAAAAAGCGTTGCTGATTTTTCCTGGAAAATACACTAAAAATCCTACGAGCCGTTCCCGAGTAATCACACCTTCTCCAAATTGGCCAAAAAAAGCGTTGCTGATTTTTCCTGGAAAAAACATCAAAAATCTTACGAGCCGTTCCCGAGTAATCCCATCTTCTCCAAATTAGCAAAAAAAAAGCGTTGCTGATTTTTCCTGGAAAATATATTAAAAATTTTATGAGCCGTTCCCGAGTAATCACACCTTCTCCAAATTGGCAAAAAAAAAGCGTTGCTGATTTTTCCTGGAAAATACACTAAAAAACCTACGAGCCGTTCCCGAGTAATCACACCTTCTCCAAATTGGCCAAAAAAAGCGTTGCTGATTTTTCCTGAAAAAAAAAAACAAAAAAAAATCTTACGAGCCGTTCCCGAGTAATCACACCTTCTCCAAATTGGCCAAAAAAAGCGTTGCTGATTTTTCCTGGAAAAAACATCAAAAATCTTACGAGCCGTTCCCGAGTAATCACACCTTCTCCAAATTGGCCAAAAAAAGCGTTGCTGATTTTTCCTGGAAAATACACTAAAAAACCTACGAGCCGTTCCCGAGTAATCCCATCTTCTCCAAATTGGCCAAAAAAAGCGTTGTTGATTTTTCCTGGAAAACACACTAAAAATCCTACGAGCCGTTCCCGAGTAATCACACCATCTCCAAATTGGCCAAAAAAAGCGTTGCTGATTTTTCCTGGAAAATACACTAAAAATCCTACGAGCCGTTCCCGAGTAATCACACCTTCTCCAAATTGGCCAAAAAAAGCGTTGCACATTTTTCCTGGAAAATACACTAAAAATCTTACGAGCCGTTCCGGAGTAATCCCATCTTCTCCAAATTAGCAAAAAAAAGCGTTGCTGATTTTTCCTGGAAAATATATTAAAAATTTTATGAGCCGTTCCCGAGTAATCACACCTTCTCCAAATTGGCAAAAAAAAGCGTTGCTGATTTTTCCTAAAAAATACACTAAAAATATTACGAGCCGTTCCCGAGTAATCACACCTTCTCCAAATTGGCAAAAAAAAAGCGTTGCTGATTTTTCCTGGAAAATACACTAAAAATCCTACGAGCCGTTCCCGAGTAATCACACCTTCTCCAAATTGGCCAAAAAAAGCGTTGCACATTTTTCCTGGAAAATACACTAAAAATCTTACGAGCCGTTCCGGAGTAATCCCATCTTCTCCAAATTAGCAAAAAAAAGCGTTGCTGATTTTTCCTGGAAAATATATTAAAAATTTTATGAGCCGTTCCCGAGTAATCACACCTTCTCCAAATTGGCAAAAAAAAAGCGTTGCTGATTTTTCCTGGAAAATACACTAAAAATCTTACGAGCCGTTCCCGAGTAATCACACCTTCTCCAAATTGGCCAAAAAAAAGCGTTGCTGATTTTTCCTGGAAAATACACTAAAAAACCTACGAGCCGTTCTCGAGTAATCACACTTTCTCCAAATTGGCAAAAAAAAGCGTTGCTGATTTTTCCTTGAAAATACACTAAAAATCCTACGAGCCGTTCCCGAGTAATCACAGCTTCTCCAAATTGGCCAAAAAAAGCGTTGTTGATTTTTCCTGGAAAATACACTAAAAATCCTACGAGCCGTTCCCGAGTAATCACAGCTTCTCCAAATTGGCCAAAAAAAGCGTTGTTGATTTTTCCTGGAAAATACACTAAAAATCCTACGAGCAGTTCCCGAGTAATCACACCTTCTCCAAATTGGCAAAAAAAAAGCGTTGCTGATTTTTCCTGGAAAATACACTAAAAATCCTACGAGCCGTTCCCGAGTAATCACACCTTCTCCAAATTGGCCAAAAAAAAGCGTTGCTGATTTTTCCTGGAAAATACATCAAAAATCTTACGAGCCGTTCCCGAGTAATCACACCTTCTCCAAATTGGCCAAAAAAAAGCGTTGCTGATTTTTTCTGGAAAAAACATCAAAAATCTTACGAGCCGTTCCCGAGTAATCACACCTTCTCCAAATTGGCCAAAAAAAAGCGTTGTTGATTTTTCCTGGAAAATACACTAAAAATCCTACGAGCCGTTCCCGAGTAATCACACCTTCTCCAAATTGGCCAAAAAAAGCGTTGCTGATTTTTCCTGAAAAATACATCAAAAATCTTACGAGCCGTTCCCGAGTAATCACACCTTCTCCAAATTGGCCAAAAAAAAGCGTTGTTGATTTTTCCTGGAAAATACACTAAAAATCCTACGAGCCGTTCCCGAGTAATCACACCTTCTCCAAATTGGCCAAAAAAAGCGTTGCTGATTTTTCCTGAAAAATACATCAAAAATCTTACGAGCCGTTCCCGAGTAATCACACCTTCTCCAAATTAGAAAAAAAATCGTTGATGATTTTTCCTGGAAAATACACTAAAAATCCTACGAGCCGTTCCCGAGTAATCACACCTTCTCCAAATTGGCCAAAAAAAGCGTTGCTGATTTTTCCTGGAAAATACACTAAAAATCTTACGAGCCGTTTCCGAGTAATCACACCTTCTCCAAATTGGCCAAAAAAAGCGTTGCTGATTTTTCCTGGAAAATACACTAAAAATCCTACGAGCAGTTCCCGAGTAATCACACCTTCTCCAAATTGGCAAAAAAAATCGTTGCTGATTTTTCCTGGAAAATACACTAAAAAACCTACGAGCCGTTCCCGAGTAATCCCATCTTCTCCAAATTGGCCAAAAAAAGCGTTGCTGATTTTTCCTGGAAAATACATCAAAAATCTTACGAGCAGTTCCCGAGTAATCCCATCTTCTCCAAATTGTCAAAAAAAAAAGCGTTGCTGATTTTTCCTGAAAAATACACTAAAAAACCTACGAGCCGTTCCCGAGTAATCCCATCTTCTCCGAATTAGCAAAAAAAAAGCGTTGCTGATTTTTCCTGGAAAAAACATCAAAAATCCTACGAGCCGTTCCCGAGTAATCACACCTTATCCAAATTGGCCAAAAAAAGCGTTGCTGATTTTTCCTGGAAATTACACTAAAAATCCTACGAGCCGTTCCCGAGTAATCACACCTTCTCCAAATTGGCCAAAAAAAGCGTTGCACATTTTTCCTGGAAAATACACTAAAAAACCTACGAGCCGTTCCCGAGTAATCACACCTTCTCCAAATTGGCAAAAAAAAGCGTTGTTGATTTTTCCTGGAAAATACACTAAAAATCTTACGAGCCGTTCCCGAGTAATCCCATCTTCTCCAAATTGGCCAAAAAAAAACGTTGCTGATTTTTCCTGGAAAATACACTAAAAAACCTACGAGCCGTTCCCGAGTAATCACACCTTCTCCAAATTGGCCAAAAAAAAGCGTTGCTGATTTTTCCTGGAAAATACACTAAAAAACCTACGAGCCGTTCCCGAGTAATCCCATCTTCTCCAAATTAGCAAAAAAAAAAGCGTTGCTGATTTTTCCTGGAAAATACACTAAAAATCCTACGAGCCGTTCCCGAGTAATCACACCTTCTCCAAATTGGCCAAAAAAAAGCGTTGCTGATTTTTCCTGGAAATTACACTAAAAATCCTACGAGCAGTTCCCGAGTAATCACACCTTCTCCAAATTGGCAAAAAAAAGCGTTGCTGATTTTTCCTGGAAAATACACTAAAAATCCTACGAGCCGTTCCCGAGTAATCCCATCTTCTCCAAATTGGCCAAAAAAAAGCGTTGCTGATTTTTCCTGGAAAATACACTAAAAAACCTACGAGCCGTTCCCGAGTAATCCCATATTCTCCAAATTAGCAAAAAAAAAAGCGTTGCTGATTTTTCCTGGAAAATACACTAAAAATCCTACGAGCCGTTCCCGAGTAATCACACCTTCTCCAAATTGGCCAAAAAAAAGCGTTGCTGATTTTTCCTGGAAAATACATCAAAAATCTTACGAGCCGTTCCCGAGTAATCACACCTTCTCCAAATTGGCCAAAAAAAAGCGTTGCTGATTTTTCCTGGAAAAAACATCAAAAATCTTACGAGCCGTTTCCGAGTAATCACAGCTTCTCCAAATTGGCCAAAAAAAGCGTTGTTGATTTTTCCTGGAAAATACACTAAAAATCTTACGAGCCGTTCCCGAGTAATCACACCTTCTCCAAATTGGCCAAAAAAAAGCGTTGCTGATTTTTCCTGGAAAATACACTAAAAAACCTACGAGCCGTTCCCGAGTAATCACACCTTCTCCAAATTGGCCAAAAAAAAGCGTTGCTGATTTTTCCTGGAAAATACACTAAAAAACCTACGAGCCGTTCCCGAGTAATCACACCTTCTCCAAATTGGCCAAAAAAAGCGTTGCTGATTTTTCCTGGAAAAAACATCAAAAATCCTACGAGCCGTTCCCGAGTAATCACACCTTCTCCAAATTAGAAAAAAAAGCGTTGTTGATTTTTCCTGGAAAATACACTAAAAAACCTACGAGCCGTTCCCGAGTAATCACAGCTTCTCCAAATTGGCCAAAAAAAGCGTTGTTGATTTTTCCTGGAAAATACACTAAAAATCTTACGAGCCGTTCCCGAGTAATCACACCTTATCCAAATTGGCCAAAAAAAGCGTTGCTGATTTTTCCTGGAAAATACACTAAAAATCCTACGAGCCGTTCCCGAGTAATCACACCTTCTCCAAATTGGCCAAAAAAAAGCGTTGCTGATTTTTCCTGGAAAATACACTAAAAAACCTACGAGCCGTTCCCGAGTAATCACACCTTCTCCAAATTGGCCAAAAAAAGCGTTGTTGATTTTTCCTGGAAAATACACTAAAAATCCTACGAGCCGTTCCCGAGTAATCACAGCTTCTCCAAATTGGCCAAAAAAAGCGTTGTTGATTTTTCCTGGAAAATACACTAAAAATCCTACGAGCAGTTCCCGAGTAATCCCATCTTCTCCAAATTGGCCAAAAAAAAGCGTTGCTGATTTTTCCTGAAAAATACACTAAAAAACCTACGAGCCGTTCCCGAGTAATCACACCTTCTCCAAATTGGCCAAAAAAAAACCTTGCTGATTTTTCCTGGAAAATACACTAAAAAACCTACGAGCCGTTCCCGAGTAATCACACCTTCTCCAAATTGGCCAAAAAAAAGCGTTGTTGATTTTTCCTGGAAATTACACTAAAAATCCTACGAGCCGTTCCCGAGTAATCACACCTTCTCCAAATTGGCCAAAAAAAAGCGTTGCTGATTTTTCCTGGAAAATACACTAAAAATCTTACGAGCCGTTCCCGAGTAATCACACCTTCTCCAAATTGGCCAAAAAAAGCGTTGCTGATTTTTCCTGGAAAAAACATCAAAAATCTTACGAGCCGTTCCCGAGTAATCACACCTTCTCCAAATTGGCCAAAAAAAGTGTTGCTGATTTTTCCTGGAAAATATATTAAAAAACCTACGAGCCGTTCCCGAGTAATCCCATCTTCTCCAAATTGGCAAAAAAAAAGCGTTGCTGATTTTTCCTGGAAAATACCCTAAAAAACCTACGAGCCGTTCCCGAGTAATCCCATCTTCTCCGAATTGGCCAAAAAAAGCGTTGCTGATTTTTCCTGGAAAAAACATCAAAAATCTTACGAGCCGTTCCCGAGTAATCACACCTTCTCCAAATTGGCCAAAAAAAGCGTTGCTGATTTTTCCTGGAAAATACACTAAAAAATCTACGAGCCGTTCCCGAGTAATCACACCTTCTCCAAATTGGCCAAAAAAAGCGTTGTTGATTTTTCCTGGAAAATACACTAAAAAACCTACGAGCCGTTCCCGAGTAATCCCATCTTCTCCAAATTGGCCAAAAAAAGCGTTGTTGATTTTTCCTGGAAAATACACTAAAAATCCTACGAGCCGTTCCCGAGTAATCACACCATCTCCAAATTGGCCAAAAAAAGCGTTGCTGATTTTTCCTGGAAAAAACATCAAAAATCTTACGAGCCGTTCCCGAGTAATCACACCTTCTCCAAATTGGCCAAAAAAAGTGTTGCTGATTTTTCCTGGAAAATATATTAAAAATTTTATGAGCCGTTCCCGAGTAATCACACCTTCTCCAAATTGGCCAAAAAAAAGCGTTGTTGATTTTTCCTGGAAAATACACTAAAAATCCTACGAGCCGTTCCCGAGTAATCACACCATCTCCAAATTGGCCAAAAAAAGCGTTGCTGATTTTTCCTGGAAAAAACATCAAAAATCTTACGAGCCGTTCCCGAGTAATCACACCTTCTCCAAATTGGCCAAAAAAAGCGTTGCTGATTTTTCCTGAAAAATACACTAAAAAACCTACGAGCCGTTCCCGAGTAATCCCATCTTCTCCAAATTAGAAAAAAAAGCGTTGCTGATTTTTCCTGGAAAATACACTAAAAATCCTACGAGCAGTTCCCGAGTAATCACACCTTCTCCAAATTGGCAAAAAAAAGCGTTGCTGATTTTTCCTGGAAAATACACTAAAAAACCTACGAGCCGTTCCCGAGTAATCCCATCTTCTCCAAATTAGAAAAAAAAGCGTTGCTGATTTTTCCTGGAAAATACACTATAAATCCTACGAGCCGTTCCCGAGTAATCACACCTTCTCCAAATTGGCCAAAAAAAAGCGTTGCTGATTTTTCCTGGAAAAAACACTAAAAATCCTACGAGCCGTTCCCGAGTAATCACACCTTCTCCAAATTGGCCACAAAAAGCGTTGCACATTTTTCCTGGAAAATACACTAAAAATCCTACGAGCAGTTCCCCAGTAATCACACCTTCTCCAAATTGGCCAAAAAAAGCGTTGCTGATTTTTCCTGAAAAATACACTAAAAATCTTACGAGCCGTTCCCGAGTAATCCCATCTTCTCCAAATTGGCCAAAAAAAAACGTTGCTGATTTTTCCTGGAAAATACACTAAAAATCTTACGAGCCGTTCCCGAGTAATCCCATCTTCTCCAAATTGGCCAAAAAAAAACGTTGCTGATTTTTCCTGGAAAATACACTAAAAATCCTACGAGCAGTTCCCGAGTAATCACACCTTCTCCAAATTGGCAAAAAAAAGCGTTGCTGATTTTTCCTGGAAAATACACTAAAAATCCTACGAGCAGTTCCCGAGTAATCACACCTTCTCCAAATTGGCCACAAAAAGCGTTGCACATTTTTCCTGGAAAATACACTAAAAATCCTACGAGCAGTTCCCGAGTAATCACACCTTCTCCAAATTGGCCAAAAAAAGCGTTGCTGATTTTTCCTGAAAAATACACTAAAAATCTTACGAGCCGTTCCCGAGTAATCCCATCTTCTCCAAATTGGCCAAAAAAAAACGTTGCTGATTTTTCCTGGAAAATACACTAAAAAACCTACGAGCCGTTCCCGAGTAATCCCATCTTCTCCAAATTAGAAAAAAAAGCGTTGCTGATTTTTCCTGGAAAATACACTAAAAATCCTACGAGCAGTTCCCGAGTAATCACACCTTCTCCAAATTGGCAAAAAAAAGCGTTGCTGATTTTTCCTGGAAAATACACTAAAAATCCTACGAGCCGTTCCCGAGTAATCACACCTTCTCCAAATTGGGCAAAAAAAGCGTTGCTGATTTTTCCTGGAAAAAACATCAAAAATCCTACGAGCCGTTCCCGAGTAATCCCATCTTCTCCAAATTAGAAAAAAAAGCGTTGCTGATTTTTCCTGGAAAAAACATCAAAAATCTTACGAGCCGTTCCCGAGTAATCACACCTTCTCCAAATTGGCCAAAAAAAGCGTTGCTGATTTTTCCTGGAAAATACACTAAAAATCTTACGAGCCGTTCCCGAGTAATCACACTTTCTCCAAATTGGCAAAAAAAAGCGTTGCTGATTTTTCCTGGAAAATACACTAAAAATCCTACGAGCCGTTCCCGAGTAATCACAGCTTCTCCAAATTGGCCAAAAAAAGCGTTGTTGATTTTTCCTGGAAAATACACTAAAAATCCTACGAGCAGTTCCGAAATAATCACACCTTCTCCAAATTGGCAAAAAAAAAAGCGTTGCTGATTTTTCCTGGAAATTACACTAAAAAACCTACGAGCCGTTCCCGAGTAATCACACCTTCTCCAAATTGGCCAAAAAAAGCGTTGCTGATTTTTCCTGGAAATTACACTTAAAATCCTACGAGCCGTTCCCGAGTAATCACACCTTCTCCAAATTAGAAAAAAAAGCGTTGCTGATTTTTCCTGGAAAATACACTAAAAATCCTACGAGCAGTTCCCGAGTAATCACACCTTCTCCAAATTGGCCAAAAAAAAGCGTTGCTGATTTTTCCTGGAAAATACACTAAAAAACCTACGAGCCGTTCCCGAGTAATCACACCTTCTCCAAATTGGCCAAAAAAAAGCGTTGCTGATTTTTCCTGGAAAAAACATCAAAAATCTTACGAGCCGTTCCCGAGTAATCCCATCTTCTCCAAATTGGCCAAAAAAAAGCGTTGCTGATTTTTCCTGGAAATTACACTTAAGATCCTACGAGCCGTTCCCGAGTAATCACACCTTCTCCAAATTAGAAAAAAAAGCGTTGCTGATTTTTCCTGGAAAATACACTAAAAATCCTACGAGCCGTTCCCGAGTAATCACACCTTCTCCAAATTGGCCAAAAAAAAGCGTTGCTGATTTTTCCTGGAAAATACACTAAAAAACCTACGAGCCGTTCCCGAGTAATCACACCTTCTCCAAATTGGCAAAAAAAAGCGTTGCACATTTTTCCTGGAAAATACACTAAAAATCTTACGAGCCGTTCCGGAGTAATCACACTTTCTCCAAATTGGCAAAAAAAAGCGTTGCTGATTTTTCCTGGAAAATACACTAAAAATCTTACGAGCCGTTCCCGAGTAATCACACCTTCTCCAAATTGGCCAAAAAAAAGCGTTGCTGATTTTTCCTGGAAAATACACTAAAAATCTTACGAGCCGTTCCCGAGTAATCACACCTTCTCCAAATTGGCCAAAAAAAGTGTTGCTGATTTTTCCTGGAAAATATATTAAAAATTTTATGAGCCGTTCCCGAGTAATCCCATCTTCTCCAAATTGGCCAAAAAAAAGCGTTGCTGATTTTTCCTGGAAAATACACTAAAAATCCTACGAGCCGTTCCCGAGTAATCACACCTTCTCCAAATTGGCCAAAAAAAGCGTTGCTGATTTTTCCTGGAAAATACACTAAAAATCCTACGAGCCGTTCCCGAGTAATCACACCTTCTCCAAATTGGCCAAAAAAAGCGTTGCTGATTTTTCCTGGAAAAAACATCAAAAATCTTACGAGCCGTTCCCGAGTAATCACACCTTCTCCAAATTGGCCAAAAAAAGCGTTGTTGATTTTTCCTGGAAAATACACTAAAAATCCTACCAGCCGTTCCCGAGTAATCACATCTTCTCCAAATTGGCAAAAAAAAGCGTTGTTGATTTTTCCTGGAAAATACACTAAAAATCCTACGAGCCGTTCCCGAGTAATCACACCTTCTCCAAATTGGCCAAAAAAAGCGTTGTTGATTTTTCCTGGAAAAAACATCAAAAATCCTACGAGCCGTTCCCGAGTAATCCCATCTTCTCCAAATTAGAAAAAAAAGCGTTGCTGATTTTTCCTGGAAAATACACTAAAAATCCTACGAGCCGTTCCCAAGTAATCACACCTTCTCCAAATTGGCAAAAAAAAGCGTTGTTGATTTTTCCTGGAAAATACACTAAAAATCCTACGAGCCGTTCCCGAGTAATCCCAACTTCTCCAAATTGGCCAAAAAAAAGCGTTGCTGATTTTTCCTGGAAAATACACTAAAAATCCTACGAGCCGTTCCCGAGTAATCTTATCTTCTCCAAATTGGCCAAAAAAAAAACGTTGCTGATTTTTCCTGGAAAATACACTAAAAAACCTACGAGCCGTTCTGAAATAATCCCATCTTCTCCGAAATGGCCAAAAAAAAAGCGTTGCTGATTTTTCCTTGAAAATACACTAAAAAACCTACGAGCCGTTCTGGAGTAATCACACCTTCTCCAAATTGGCAAAAAAAAAGCGTTGCTGATTTTTCCTGGAAAATACACTTAAAATCCTACGAGCCGTTCCCGAGTAATCACACCTTCTCCAAATTAGAAAAAAAAGCGTTGCTGATTTTTCCTGGAAAATACACTAAAAATCCTACGAGCAGTTCCCGAGTAATCACACCTTCTCCAAATTGGCCAAAAAAAAGCGTTGCTGATTTTTCCTGGAAAATACACTAAAAAACCTACGAGCCGTTCCCGAGTAATCACACCTTCTCCAAATTGGCCAAAAAAAAGCGTTGCTGATTTTTCCTGGAAAAAACATCAAAAATCTTACGAGCCGTTCCCGAGTAATCCCATCTTCTCCAAATTGGCCAAAAAAAAGCGTTGCTGATTTTTCCTGGAAATTACACTTAAGATCCTACGAGCCGTTCCCGAGTAATCACACCTTCTCCAAATTAGAAAAAAAAGCGTTGCTGATTTTTCCTGGAAAATACACTAAAAATCCTACGAGCAGTTCCCGAGTAATCACACCTTCTCCAAATTGGCAAAAAAAAGCCTTGCTAATTTTTCCTGGAAAATACACTTAAAATCCTACGAGCCGTTCCCGAGTAATCACACCTTCTCCAAATTGGCAAAAAAAAGCGTTGCACATTTTTCCTGGAAAATACACTAAAAATCTTACGAGCCGTTCCGGAGTAATCACACTTTCTCCAAATTGGCAAAAAAAAGCGTTGCTGATTTTTCCTGGAAAATACACTAAAAATCTTACGAGCCGTTCCCGAGTAATCACACCTTCTCCAAATTGGCCAAAAAAAAGCGTTGCTGATTTTTCCTGGAAAATACACTAAAAATCTTACGAGCCGTTCCCGAGTAATCACACCTTCTCCAAATTGGCCAAAAAAAGTGTTGCTGATTTTTCCTGGAAAATATATTAAAAATTTTATGAGCCGTTCCCGAGTAATCCCATCTTCTCCAAATTGGCCAAAAAAAAGCGTTGCTGATTTTTCCTGGAAAATACACTAAAAATCCTACGAGCCGTTCCCGAGTAATCACACCTTCTCCAAATTGGCCAAAAAAAGCGTTGCTGATTTTTCCTGGAAAATACACTAAAAATCCTACGAGCCGTTCCCGAGTAATCACACCTTCTCCAAATTGGCCAAAAAAAGCGTTGCTGATTTTTCCTGGAAAAAACATAAAAAATCTTACGAGCCGTTCCCGAGTAATCACACCTTCTCCAAATTGGCCAAAAAAAGCGTTGTTGATTTTTCCTGGAAAATACACTAAAAATCCTACCAGCCGTTCCCGAGTAATCACATCTTCTCCAAATTGGCAAAAAAAAGCGTTGTTGATTTTTCCTGGAAAATACACTAAAAATCCTACGAGCCGTTCCCGAGTAATCACACCTTCTCCAAATTGGCCAAAAAAAGCGTTGTTGATTTTTCCTGGAAAAAACATCAAAAATCCTACGAGCCGTTCCCGAGTAATCCCATCTTCTCCAAATTAGAAAAAAAAGCGTTGCTGATTTTTCCTGGAAAATACACTAAAAATCCTACGAGCCGTTCCCAAGTAATCACACCTTCTCCAAATTGGCAAAAAAAAGCGTTGTTGATTTTTCCTGGAAAATACACTAAAAATCCTACGAGCCGTTCCCGAGTAATCCCAACTTCTCCAAATTGGCCAAAAAAAAGCGTTGCTGATTTTTCCTGGAAAATACACTAAAAATCCTACGAGCCGTTCCCGAGTAATCTTATCTTCTCCAAATTGGCCAAAAAAAAACGTTGCTGATTTTTCCTGGAAAATACACTAAAAAACCTACGAGCCGTTCTGAAGTAATCCCATCTTCTCCGAAATGGCCAAAAAAAAAGCGTTGCTGATTTTTCCTTGAAAATACACTAAAAAACCTACGAGCCGTTCTGGAGTAATCACACCTTCTCCAAATTGGCAAAAAAAAAGCGTTGCTGATTTTTCCTGGAAAATACACTAAAAAACCTACGAGCCGTTCCCAAGTAATCCCATCTTCTCCAAATTAGCAAAAAAAAAAGCGTTGCTGATTTTTCCTGGAAAATATATTAAAAATTTTATGAGCCGTTCCCGAGTAATCACACCTTCTCCAAATTGGCAAAAAAAAGCGTTGCTGATTTTTCCTGGAAAAAACACTAAAAATCTTACGAGACGTTCCCGAGTAATCACACCTTCTCCAAATTGGCCAAAAAAAAGCGTTGCTGATTTTTCCTGGAAAATACACTAAAAATCCTACGAGCCGTTCCCGAGTAATCCCATCTTCTCCAAATTGGCCAAAAAAAAGCGTTGCTGATTTTTCCTGGAAATTACACTAAAAATCCTACGAGCCGTTCCCGAGTAATCACACCTTCTCCAAATTGGCAAAAAAAAGCGTTGCTGATTTTTCCTGGAAAATACACTAAAAAACCTACGAGCCGTTCCCAAGTAGTCCCATCTTCTCCAAATTAGCAAAAAAAAAAGCGTTGCTGATTTTTCCTGGAAAATATATTAAAAATTTTATGAGCCGTTCCCGAGTAATCACACCTTCTCCAAATTGGCCAAAAAAAAGCGTTGCTGATTTTTCCTGGAAAATACACTTAAAATCCTACGAGCCGTTCCCGAGTAATCCCATCTTCTCCAAATTGGCCAAAAAAAAAAAAAGCGTTGCTGATTTTTCCTTGAAAATACACTAAAAAACCTACGAGCCGTTCTGGAGTAATCCCATCTTCTCCGAAATGGCCAAAAAAAAAGCGTTGCTGATTTTTCCTTGAAATTACACTAAAAAACCTACGAGCTGTTCTGGAGTAATCACACCTTCTCCAAATTGGCAAAAAAAAAGCGTTGCTGATTTTTCCTGGAAAATACACTAAAAATCCTACGAGCCGTTCCCGAGTAATCCCATCTTCTCCAAATTGGCCAAAAAAAGCGTTGCTGATTTTTCCTGGAAATTACACTAAAAATCCTACGAGCCGTTCCCGAGTAATCCCACCTTCTCCAAATTGGTAAAAAAAAAAGCGTTGCACATTTTTCCTGGAAAATACACTAAAAATCTTACGAGCCGTTCCCGAGTAATCCCACCTTCTCCAAATTGGCCAAAAAAAAAGCGTTGCTGCTTTTTCCTGGAAAATACACTAAAAATCCTACGAGCCGTTCCCGAGTAATCACACCTTTTCCAAATTGGCCAAAAAAAGCGTTGCTGATTTTTCCTGGAAAATACACTAAAAATCCTACGAGCCGTTCCCGAGTAATCACACCTTCTCCAAATTGGCAAAAAAAAACCGTTGCTGCTTTTTCCTGGAAAATACACTAAAAATCCTACGAGCCGTTCCCGAGTAATCACACCTTCTCCAAATTGGCCAAAAAAAGCGTTGCTGATTTTTCCTGGAAATTACACTAAAAATCCTACGAGCCGTTCCCGAGTAATCCCATCTTCTCCAAATTGGCCAAAAAAAAAGCGTTGCTGATTTTTCCTGGAAAATACACTAAAAATCTTACGAGCCGTTCCCGAGTAATCACACCTTCTCCAAATTGGCCAAAAAAAAGCGTTGCTGATTTTTCCTTGAAAATACACTAAAAAAACTACGAGCCGTTCCCAAGTAATCCCATCTTCTCCAAATTAGCAAAAAAAAAGCGTTGCTGATTTTTCCTGGAAAATATATTAAAAATGTTATGAGCCGTTCCCGAGTAATCACACCTTCTCCAAATTGGCAAAAAAAAAAAGTTGCTGATTTTTCCTGGAAAAAACACTAAAAATCTTACGAGCCGTTCCCGAGTAATCACACCTTCTCCAAATTGGCCAAAAAAAAGCGTTGCTGATTTTTCCTGGAAAAAACACTAAAAATCTTACGAGCCGTTCCCGAGTAATCCCATCTTCTCCAAATTGGCCAAAAAAAAGCGTTGCTGATTTTTCCTGGAAAATACACTAAAAATCCTACGAGCCGTTCCCGAGTAATCCCATCTTCTCCAAATTGGCCAAAAAAAGCGTTGCTGATTTTTCCTGGAAATTACACTAAAAATCCTACGAGCCGTTCCCGAGTAATCCCACCTTCTCCAAATTGGTAAAAAAAAAGCGTTGCACATTTTTCCTGGAAAATACACTAAAAATCTTACGAGCCGTTCCCGAGTAATCCCACCTTCTCCAAATTGGCCAAAAAAAAGCGTTGCTGCTTTTTCCTGGAAAATACACTAAAAATCCTACGAGCCGTTCCCGAGTAATCACACCTTCTCCAAATTGGCCAAAAAAAGCGTTGCTGATTTTTCCTGGAAAATACACTAAAAATCCTACGAGCCGTTCCCGAGTAATCACACCTTCTCCAAATTGGCCAAAAAAAGCGTTGCTGATTTTTCCTGTAAATTACACTCAAAATCCTACGAGCCGTTCCCGAGTAATCCCATCTTCTCCAAATTGGCCAAAAAAAAAGCGTTGCTGATTTTTCCTGGAAAATACACTAAAAATCTTACGAGCCGTTCCCGAGTAATCACACCTTCTCCAAATTGGCCAAAAAAAAGCGTTGCTGATTTTTCCTTGAAAATACACTAAAAAACCTACGAGCCGTTCCCAAGTAATCCCATCTTCTCCAAATTGGCCAAAAAAAAGCGTTGCTGATTTTTCCTGGAAAATACACTAAAAATCCTACGAGCCGTTCCCGAGTAATCACACCTTCTCCAAATTGGCACAAAAAAGCGTTGCTGATTTTTCCTGGAAAAAACACTAAAAATCTTACGAGCCGTTCCCGAGTAATCACACCTTCTCCAAATTGGCCAAAAAAAAGCGTTGCTGATTTTTCCTGGAAAATACACTAAAAATCTTACGAGCCGTTCCCGAGTAATCCCATCTTCTCCAAATTAGCAAAAAAAAGCGTTGCTGATTTTTCCTGGAAAATATATTAAAAATCCTACGAGCCGTTCCCGAGTAATCACACCTTCTCCAAATTGGCCAAAAAAAAGCGTTGCTGATTTTTCCTGGAAAATACACTAAAAATCCTACGAGCCGTTCCCGAGTAATCTTATCTTCTCCAAATTGGCCAAACAAAAACGTTGCTGATTTTTCCTGGAAAATACACTAAAAAACCTACGAGCCGTTCTGGAGTAATCCCATCTTCTCCGAAATGGCCAAAAAAAAAGCGTTGCTGATTTTTCCTTGAAAATACACTAAAAAACCTACGAGCCGTTCTGGAGTAATCACACCTTCTCCAAATTGGCAAAAAAAAGCGTTGCTGATTTTTCCTGGAAAATACACTAAAAAACCTACGAGCCGTTCCCAAGTAATCCCATCTTCTCCAAATTAGCAAAAAAAAAGCGTTGCTGATTTTTCCTGGAAAATATATTAAAAATTTTATGAGCCGTTCCCGAGTAATCACACCTTCTCCAAATTGGCAAAAAAAAAGCGTTGCTGATTTTTCCTGGAAAAAAAACTAAAAATCTTACGAGCCGTTCCCGAGTAATCACACCTTCTCCAAATTGGCCAAAAAAAAGCGTTGCTGATTTTTCCTGGAAAATACACTAAAAATCCTACGAGCCGTTCCCGAGTAATCCCATCTTCTCCAAATTGGCCAAAAAAAAGCGTTGCTGATTTTTCCTGGAAATTACACTAAAAATCCTACGAGCCGTTCCCGAGTAATCACACCTTCTCCAAATTGGCAAAAAAAAAGCGTTGCTGATTTTTCCTGGAAAATACACTAAAAAACCTACGAGCCGTTCCCAAGTAATCCCATCTTCTCCAAATTAGCAAAAAAAAAAAGCGTTGCTGATTTTTTCCTGGAAAATATATTAAAAATTTTATGAGCCGTTCCCGAGTAATCCCAACTTCTCCAAATTGGCCAAAAAAAAGCGTTGCTGATTTTTCCTGGAAATTACACTAAAAATCCTACGAGCCGTTCCCGAGTAATCCCATCTTCTCCAAATTGGCCAAAAAAAAACGTTGCTGATTTTTCCTGGAAAATACACTAAAAATCCTACGAGCCGTTCCCGAGTAATCCCATCTTCTCCAAATTGGCCAAAAAAAAAAAGCGTTGCTGATTTTTCCTTGAAAATACACTAAAAAACCTACGAGCCGTTCTGGAGTAATCCCATTTTCTCCGAAATGGCCAAAAAAAAAAGAGTTGCTGATTTTTCCTTGAAAATACACTAAAAAACCTACGAGCCGTTCTGGAGTAATCACACCTTCTCCAAATTGGCAAAAAAAAGCGTTGCTGATTTTTCCTGGAAAAAACACTAAAAATCCTACGAGCCGTTCCCAAGTAATCACACCTTCTCCAAATTGGCCAAAAAAAAGCGTTGCTGATTTTTCCTGGAAAATATATTAAAAATTTTATGAGCCGTTCCCGAGTAATCCCATCTTCTCCAAATTAGCAAAAAAAAGCGTTGCTGATTTTTCCTGGAAAATATATTAAAAATTTTATGAGCCGTTCCCGAGTAATCACACCTTCTCCAAATTGGCAAAAAAAAGCGTTGCTGATTTTTCCTGGAAAATATATTAAAAATTTTATGAGCCGTTCCCGAGTAATCACACTTTCTCCAAATTGGCAAAAAAAAGCGTTGCTGATTTTTCCTAGAAAATACACTAAAAAACCTACGAGCCGTTCCCAAGTAATCACACCTTCTCCAAATTGGCCAAAAAAAGCGTTGTTGATTTTTCCTGGAAAATACACTAAAAATCCTACGAGCCGTTCCCGAGTAATCACACCTTCTCCAAATTGGCCAAAAAAAAGCGTTGCTGATTTTTCCTGGAAATTACACTAAAAATCCTACGAGCCGTTCCCGAGTAATCCCATCTTCTCCAAATTGGCCAAAAAAAAGCGTTGCTGATTTTTCCTTGAAAATACACTAAAAAACCTACGAGCCGTTCCCAAGTAATCCCATCTTCTCCAAATTAGCAAAAAAAAAGCGTTGCTGATTTTTCCTGGAAAATATATTAAAAATTTTATGAGCCGTTCCCGAGTAATCACACCTTCTCCAAATTGGCAAAAAAAAGCGTTGCTGATTTTTCCTGGAAAAAACATCAAAAATCTTACGAGCCGTTCCCGAGTAATCACACCTTCTCCAAATTGGCCAAAAAAAAGCGTTGCTGATTTTTCCTTGAAAATACACTAAAAAGCCTACGAGCCGTTCCCAAGTAATCCCATCTTCTCCAAATTAGCAAAAAAAAAAGCGTTGCTGATTTTTCCTGGAAAATATATTAAAAATTTTATGAGCCGTTCCCGAGTAATCACACCTTCTCCGAATTGGCCAAAAAAAAGCGTTGCTGATTTTTCCTGGAAAATACACTAAAAATCCTACGAGCCGTTCCCGAGTAATTATACCTTCTCCAAATTGGCCAAAAAAAAGCGTTGCTGATTTTTCCTTGAAAATACACTAAAAAACCTACGAGCCGTTCCCAAGTAATCCCATCTTCTCCAAATTAGCAAAAAAAAAAAGCGTTGCTGATTTTTCCTGGAAAATATATTAAAAATTTTATGAGCCGTTCCCGAGTAATCACACCTTCTCCAAATTGGCAAAAAAAAGCGTTGCTGATTTTTCCTGGAAAAAACACTAAAAATCTTACGAGCCGTTCCCGAGTAATCACACCTTCTCCAAATTGGCCAAAAAAAAAACGTTGCTGATTTTTCCTGGAAAATATATTAAAAATTTTATGAGCCGTTCCCGAGTAATCCCATCTTCTCCAAATTAGCAAAAAAAAAGCGTTGCTGATTTTTCCTGGAAAATACACTAAAAATCCTACGAGCCGTTCCCGAGTAATCCCATCTTCTCCAAATTGGCCAAAAAAAGCGTTGCTGATTTTTCCTGGAAAATATATTAAAAATTTTATGAGCCGTTCCCGAGTAATCACACCTTCTCCAAATTGGCAAAAAAAAAGCGTTGCTGATTTTTCCTGGAAAAAACATCAAAAATCTTACGAGCCGTTCCCGAGTAATCACACCTTCTCCAAATTGGCCAAAAAAAAGCGTTGCTGATTTTTCCTTGAAAATACACTAAAAAACCTACGAGCCGTTCCCAAGTAATCCCATCTTCTCCAAATTAGCAAAAAAAAAAGGGTTGCTGATTTTTCCTGGAAAATATATTAAAAATTTTATGAGCCGTTCCCGAGTAATCACACCTTCTCCAAATTGGCAAAAAAAAAGCGTTGCTGATTTTTCCTGGAAAAAACACTAAAAAACCTACGAGCCGTTCCCAAGTAATCCCATCTTCTCCAAATTAGCAAAAAAAAAAGCGTTGCTGATTTTTCCTGGAAAAAAAACTAAAAATCTTACGAGCCGTTCCCGAGTAATCACACCTTCTCCAAATTGGCCAAAAAAAAGCGTTGCTGATTTTTCCTGGAAAATACACTAAAAATCCTACGAGCCGTTCCCGAGTAATCCCATCTTCTCCAAATTGGCCAAAAAAAAGCGTTGCTGATTTTTCCTGGAAATTACACTAAAAATCCTACGAGCCGTTCCCGAGTAATCACACCTTCTCCAAATTGGCAAAAAAAAAGCGTTGCTGATTTTTCCTGGAAAATACACTAAAAAACCTACGAGCCGTTCCCAAGTAATCCCATCTTCTCCAAATTAGCAAAAAAAAAAAGCGTTGCTGATTTTTTCCTGGAAAATATATTAAAAATTTTATGAGCCGTTCCCGAGTAATCCCAACTTCTCCAAATTGGCCAAAAAAAAGCGTTGCTGATTTTTCCTGGAAATTACACTTAAGATCCTACGAGCCGTTCCCGAGTAATCACACCTTCTCCAAATTAGAAAAAAAAGCGTTGCTGATTTTTCCTGGAAAATACACTAAAAATCCTACGAGCAGTTCCCGAGTAATCACACCTTCTCCAAATTGGCAAAAAAAAGCCTTGCTAATTTTTCCTGGAAAATACACTTAAAATCCTACGAGCCGTTCCCGAGTAATCACACCTTCTCCAAATTGGCAAAAAAAAGCGTTGCACATTTTTCCTGGAAAATACACTAAAAATCTTACGAGCCGTTCCGGAGTAATCACACTTTCTCCAAATTGGCAAAAAAAAGCGTTGCTGATTTTTCCTGGAAAATACACTAAAAATCTTACGAGCCGTTCCCGAGTAATCACACCTTCTCCAAATTGGCCAAAAAAAAGCGTTGCTGATTTTTCCTGGAAAATACACTAAAAATCTTACGAGCCGTTCCCGAGTAATCACACCTTCTCCAAATTGGCCAAAAAAAGTGTTGCTGATTTTTCCTGGAAAATATATTAAAAATTTTATGAGCCGTTCCCGAGTAATCCCATCTTCTCCAAATTGGCCAAAAAAAAGCGTTGCTGATTTTTCCTGGAAAATACACTAAAAATCCTACGAGCCGTTCCCGAGTAATCACACCTTCTCCAAATTGGCCAAAAAAAGCGTTGCTGATTTTTCCTGGAAAATACACTAAAAATCCTACGAGCCGTTCCCGAGTAATCACACCTTCTCCAAATTGGCCAAAAAAAGCGTTGCTGATTTTTCCTGGAAAAAACATCAAAAATCTTACGAGCCGTTCCCGAGTAATCACACCTTCTCCAAATTGGCCAAAAAAAGCGTTGTTGATTTTTCCTGGAAAATACACTAAAAATCCTACCAGCCGTTCCCGAGTAATCACATCTTCTCCAAATTGGCAAAAAAAAGCGTTGTTGATTTTTCCTGGAAAATACACTAAAAATCCTACGAGCCGTTCCCGAGTAATCACACCTTCTCCAAATTGGCCAAAAAAAGCGTTGTTGATTTTTCCTGGAAAAAACATCAAAAATCCTACGAGCCGTTCCCGAGTAATCCCATCTTCTCCAAATTAGAAAAAAAAGCGTTGCTGATTTTTCCTGGAAAATACACTAAAAATCCTACGAGCCGTTCCCAAGTAATCACACCTTCTCCAAATTGGCAAAAAAAAGCGTTGTTGATTTTTCCTGGAAAATACACTAAAAATCCTACGAGCCGTTCCCGAGTAATCCCAACTTCTCCAAATTGGCCAAAAAAAAGCGTTGCTGATTTTTCCTGGAAAATACACTAAAAATCCTACGAGCCGTTCCCGAGTAATCTTATCTTCTCCAAATTGGCCAAAAAAAAAACGTTGCTGATTTTTCCTGGAAAATACACTAAAAAACCTACGAGCCGTTCTGAAGTAATCCCATCTTCTCCGAAATGGCCAAAAAAAAAGCGTTGCTGATTTTTCCTTGAAAATACACTAAAAAACCTACGAGCCGTTCTGGAGTAATCACACCTTCTCCAAATTGGCAAAAAAAAAAGCGTTGCTGATTTTTCCTGGAAAATACACTAAAAAACCTACGAGCCGTTCCCAAGTAATCCCATCTTCTCCAAATTAGCAAAAAAAAAAGCGTTGCTGATTTTTCCTGGAAAATATATTAAAAATTTTATGAGCCGTTCCCGAGTAATCACACCTTCTCCAAATTGGCAAAAAAAAGCGTTGCTGATTTTTCCTGGAAAAAACACTAAAAATCTTACAAGACGTTCCCGAGTAATCACACCTTCTCCAAATTGGCCAAAAAAAAGCGTTGCTGATTTTTCCTGGAAAATACACTAAAAATCCTACGAGCCGTTCCCGAGTAATCCCATCTTCTCCAAATTGGCCAAAAAAAAGCGTTGCTGATTTTTCCTGGAAATTACACTAAAAATCCTACGAGCCGTTCCCGAGTAATCACACCTTCTCCAAATTGGCAAAAAAAAGCGTTGCTGATTTTTCCTGGAAAATACACTAAAAAACCTACGAGCCGTTCCCAAGTAGTCCCATCTTCTCCAAATTAGCAAAAAAAAAAGCGTTGCTGATTTTTCCTGGAAAATATATTAAAAATTTTATGAGCCGTTCCCGAGTAATCACACCTTCTCCAAATTGGCCAAAAAAAAGCGTTGCTGATTTTTCCTGGAAAATACACTTAAAATCCTACGAGCCGTTCCCGAGTAATCCCATCTTCTCCAAATTGGCCAAAAAAAAAAAAGCGTTGCTGATTTTTCCTTGAAAATACACTAAAAAACCTACGAGCCGTTCTGGAGTAATCCCATCTTCTCCGAAATGGCCAAAAAAAAAGCGTTGCTGATTTTTCCTTGAAATTACACTAAAAAACCTACGAGCTGTTCTGGAGTAATCACACCTTCTCCAAATTGGCAAAAAAAAAAGCGTTGCTGATTTTTCCTGGAAAATACACTAAAAATCCTACGAGCCGTTCCCGAGTAATCCCATCTTCTCCAAATTGGCCAAAAAAAGCGTTGCTGATTTTTCCTGGAAATTACACTAAAAATCCTACGAGCCGTTCCCGAGTAATCCCACCTTCTCCAAATTGGTAAAAAAAAAAGCGTTGCACATTTTTCCTGGAAAATACACTAAAAATCTTACGAGCCGTTCCCGAGTAATCCCACCTTCTCCAAATTGGCCAAAAAAAAAGCGTTGCTGCTTTTTCCTGGAAAATACACTAAAAATCCTACGAGCCGTTCCCGAGTAATCACACCTTCTCCAAATTGGCCAAAAAAAGCGTTGCTGATTTTTCCTGGAAAATACACTAAAAATCCTACGAGCCGTTCCCGAGTAATCACACCTTCTCCAAATTGGCAAAAAAAAACCGTTGCTGCTTTTTCCTGGAAAATACACTAAAAATCCTACGAGCCGTTCCCGAGTAATCACACCTTCTCCAAATTGGCCAAAAAAAGCGTTGCTGATTTTTCCTGGAAATTACACTAAAAATCCTACGAGCCGTTCCCGAGTAATCCCATCTTCTCCAAATTGGCCAAAAAAAAGCGTTGCTGATTTTTCCTGGAAAATACACTAAAAATCTTACGAGCCGTTCCCGAGTAATCACACCTTCTCCAAATTGGCCAAAAAAAAGCGTTGCTGATTTTTCCTTGAAAATACACTAAAAAACCTACGAGCCGTTCCCAAGTAATCCCATCTTCTCCAAATTAGCAAAAAAAAAGCGTTGCTGATTTTTCCTGGAAAATATATTAAAAATTTTATGAGCCGTTCCCGAGTAATCACACCTTCTCCAAATTGGCAAAAAAAAAAAGTTGCTGATTTTTCCTGGAAAAAACACTAAAAATCTTACGAGCCGTTCCCGAGTAATCACACCTTCTCCAAATTGGCCAAAAAAAAGCGTTGCTGATTTTTCCTGGAAAAAACACTAAAAATCTTACGAGCCGTTCCCGAGTAATCACACCTTCTCCAAATTGGCCAAAAAAAAGCGTTGCTGATTTTTCCTGGAAAATACACTAAAAATCCTACGAGCCGTTCCCGAGTAATCCCATCTTCTCCAAATTGGCCAAAAAAAAGCGTTGCTGATTTTTCCTGGAAATTACACTAAAAATCCTACGAGCCGTTCCCGAGTAATCACACCTTCTCCAAATTGGCAAAAAAAAAGCGTTGCTGATTTTTCCTGGAAAATACACTAAAAAACCTACGAGCCGTTCCCAAGTAATCCCATCTTCTCCAAATTAGCAAAAAAAAAAAGCGTTGCTGATTTTTTCCTGGAAAATATATTAAAAATTTTATGAGCCGTTCCCGAGTAATCCCAACTTCTCCAAATTGGCCAAAAAAAAGCGTTGCTGATTTTTCCTGGAAATTACACTTAAGATCCTACGAGCCGTTCCCGAGTAATCACACCTTCTCCAAATTAGAAAAAAAAGCGTTGCTGATTTTTCCTGGAAAATACACTAAAAATCCTACGAGCAGTTCCCGAGTAATCACACCTTCTCCAAATTGGCAAAAAAAAGCCTTGCTAATTTTTCCTGGAAAATACACTTAAAATCCTACGAGCCGTTCCCGAGTAATCACACCTTCTCCAAATTGGCAAAAAAAAGCGTTGCACATTTTTCCTGGAAAATACACTAAAAATCTTACGAGCCGTTCCGGAGTAATCACACTTTCTCCAAATTGGCAAAAAAAAGCGTTGCTGATTTTTCCTGGAAAATACACTAAAAATCTTACGAGCCGTTCCCGAGTAATCACACCTTCTCCAAATTGGCCAAAAAAAAGCGTTGCTGATTTTTCCTGGAAAATACACTAAAAATCTTACGAGCCGTTCCCGAGTAATCACACCTTCTCCAAATTGGCCAAAAAAAGTGTTGCTGATTTTTCCTGGAAAATATATTAAAAATTTTATGAGCCGTTCCCGAGTAATCCCATCTTCTCCAAATTGGCCAAAAAAAAGCGTTGCTGATTTTTCCTGGAAAATACACTAAAAATCCTACGAGCCGTTCCCGAGTAATCACACCTTCTCCAAATTGGCCAAAAAAAGCGTTGCTGATTTTTCCTGGAAAATACACTAAAAATCCTACGAGCCGTTCCCGAGTAATCACACCTTCTCCAAATTGGCCAAAAAAAGCGTTGCTGATTTTTCCTGGAAAAAACATCAAAAATCTTACGAGCCGTTCCCGAGTAATCACACCTTCTCCAAATTGGCCAAAAAAAGCGTTGTTGATTTTTCCTGGAAAATACACTAAAAATCCTACCAGCCGTTCCCGAGTAATCACATCTTCTCCAAATTGGCAAAAAAAAGCGTTGTTGATTTTTCCTGGAAAATACACTAAAAATCCTACGAGCCGTTCCCGAGTAATCACACCTTCTCCAAATTGGCCAAAAAAAGCGTTGTTGATTTTTCCTGGAAAAAACATCAAAAATCCTACGAGCCGTTCCCGAGTAATCCCATCTTCTCCAAATTAGAAAAAAAAGCGTTGCTGATTTTTCCTGGAAAATACACTAAAAATCCTACGAGCCGTTCCCAAGTAATCACACCTTCTCCAAATTGGCAAAAAAAAGCGTTGTTGATTTTTCCTGGAAAATACACTAAAAATCCTACGAGCCGTTCCCGAGTAATCCCAACTTCTCCAAATTGGCCAAAAAAAAAGCGTTGCTGATTTTTCCTGGAAAATACACTAAAAATCCTACGAGCCGTTCCCGAGTAATCTTATCTTCTCCAAATTGGCCAAAAAAAAAACGTTGCTGATTTTTCCTGGAAAATACACTAAAAAACCTACGAGCCGTTCTGAAGTAATCCCATCTTCTCCGAAATGGCCAAAAAAAAAGCGTTGCTGATTTTTCCTTGAAAATACACTAAAAAACCTACGAGCCGTTCTGGAGTAATCACACCTTCTCCAAATTGGCAAAAAAAAAAGCGTTGCTGATTTTTCCTGGAAAATACACTAAAAAACCTACGAGCCGTTCCCAAGTAATCCCATCTTCTCCAAATTAGCAAAAAAAAAAAAGCGTTGCTGATTTTTCCTGGAAAATATATTAAAAATTTTATGAGCCGTTCCCGAGTAATCACACCTTCTCCAAATTGGCAAAAAAAAGCGTTGCTGATTTTTCCTGGAAAAAACACTAAAAATCTTACAAGACGTTCCCGAGTAATCACACCTTCTCCAAATTGGCCAAAAAAAAGCGTTGCTGATTTTTCCTGGAAAATACACTAAAAATCCTACGAGCCGTTCCCGAGTAATCCCATCTTCTCCAAATTGGCCAAAAAAAAGCGTTGCTGATTTTTCCTGGAAATTACACTAAAAATCCTACGAGCCGTTCCCGAGTAATCACACCTTCTCCAAATTGGCAAAAAAAAGCGTTGCTGATTTTTCCTGGAAAATACACTAAAAAACCTACGAGCCGTTCCCAAGTAGTCCCATCTTCTCCAAATTAGCAAAAAAAAAAGCGTTGCTGATTTTTCCTGGAAAATATATTAAAAATTTTATGAGCCGTTCCCGAGTAATCACACCTTCTCCAAATTGGCCAAAAAAAAGCGTTGCTGATTTTTCCTGGAAAATACACTTAAAATCCTACGAGCCGTTCCCGAGTAATCCCATCTTCTCCAAATTGGCCAAAAAAAAAAAAGCGTTGCTGATTTTTCCTTGAAAATACACTAAAAAACCTACGAGCCGTTCTGGAGTAATCCCATCTTCTCCGAAATGGCCAAAAAAAAAGCGTTGCTGATTTTTCCTTGAAATTACACTAAAAAACCTACGAGCTGTTCTGGAGTAATCACACCTTCTCCAAATTGGCAAAAAAAAAAGCGTTGCTGATTTTTCCTGGAAAATACACTAAAAATCCTACGAGCCGTTCCCGAGTAATCCCATCTTCTCCAAATTGGCCAAAAAAAGCGTTGCTGATTTTTCCTGGAAATTACACTAAAAATCCTACGAGCCGTTCCCGAGTAATCCCACCTTCTCCAAATTGGTAAAAAAAAAGCGTTGCACATTTTTCCTGGAAAATACACTAAAAATCTTACGAGCCGTTCCCGAGTAATCCCACCTTCTCCAAATTGGCCAAAAAAAAAGCGTTGCTGCTTTTTCCTGGAAAATACACTAAAAATCCTACGAGCCGTTCCCGAGTAATCACACCTTCTCCAAATTGGCCAAAAAAAGCGTTGCTGATTTTTCCTGGAAAATACACTAAAAATCCTACGAGCCGTTCCCGAGTAATCACACCTTCTCCAAATTGGCAAAAAAAAACCGTTGCTGCTTTTTCCTGGAAAATACACTAAAAATCCTACGAGCCGTTCCCGAGTAATCACACCTTCTCCAAATTGGCCAAAAAAAGCGTTGCTGATTTTTCCTGGAAATTACACTAAAAATCCTACGAGCCGTTCCCGAGTAATCCCATCTTCTCCAAATTGGCCAAAAAAAAGCGTTGCTGATTTTTCCTGGAAAATACACTAAAAATCTTACGAGCCGTTCCCGAGTAATCACACCTTCTCCAAATTGGCCAAAAAAAAGCGTTGCTGATTTTTCCTTGAAAATACACTAAAAAACCTACGAGCCGTTCCCAAGTAATCCCATCTTCTCCAAATTAGCAAAAAAAAAGCGTTGCTGATTTTTCCTGGAAAATATATTAAAAATTTTATGAGCCGTTCCCGAGTAATCACACCTTCTCCAAATTGGCAAAAAAAAAAAGTTGCTGATTTTTCCTGGAAAAAACACTAAAAATCTTACGAGCCGTTCCCGAGTAATCACACCTTCTCCAAATTGGCCAAAAAAAAGCGTTGCTGATTTTTCCTGGAAAAAACACTAAAAATCTTACGAGCCGTTCCCGAGTAATCCCATCTTCTCCAAATTGGCCAAAAAAAAGCGTTGCTGATTTTTCCTGGAAAATACACTAAAAATCCTACGAGCCGTTCCCGAGTAATCCCATCTTCTCCAAATTGGCCAAAAAAAGCGTTGCTGATTTTTCCTGGAAATTACACTAAAAATCCTACGAGCCGTTCCCGAGTAATCCCACCTTCTCCAAATTGGTAAAAAAAAAGCGTTGCACATTTTTCCTGGAAAATACACTAAAAATCTTACGAGCCGTTCCCGAGTAATCCCACCTTCTCCAAATTGGCCAAAAAAAAGCGTTGCTGCTTTTTCCTGGAAAATACACTAAAAATCCTACGAGCCGTTCCCGAGTAATCACACCTTCTCCAAATTGGCCAAAAAAAGCGTTGCTGATTTTTCCTGGAAAATACACTAAAAATCCTACGAGCCGTTCCCGAGTAATCACACCTTCTCCAAATTGGCCAAAAAAAAAGCGTTGCTGCTTTTTCATGGAAAATACACTAAAAATCCTACGAGCCGTTCCCGAGTAATCACACCTTCTCCAAATTGGCCAAAAAAAGCGTTGCTGATTTTTCCTGGAAATTACACTCAAAATCCTACGAGCCGTTCCCGAGTAATCCCATCTTCTCCAAATTGGCCAAAAAAAAAGCGTTGCTGATTTTTCCTGGAAAATACACTAAAAATCTTACGAGCCGTTCCCGAGTAATCACACCTTCTCCAAATTGGCCAAAAAAAAGCGTTGCTGATTTTTCCTTGAAAATACACTAAAAAACCTACGAGCCGTTCCCAAGTAATCCCATCTTCTCCAAATTGGCCAAAAAAAAGCGTTGCTGATTTTTCCTGGAAAATACACTAAAAATCCTACGAGCCGTTCCCGAGTAATCACACCTTCTCCAAATTGGCACAAAAAAGCGTTGCTGATTTTTCCTGGAAAAAACACTAAAAATCTTACGAGCCGTTCCCGAGTAATCACACCTTCTCCAAATTGGCCAAAAAAAAGCGTTGCTGATTTTTCCTGGAAAATACACTAAAAATCTTACGAGCCGTTCCCGAGTAATCCCATCTTCTCCAAATTAGCAAAAAAAAGCGTTGCTGATTTTTCCTGGAAAATATATTAAAAATCCTACGAGCCGTTCCCGAGTAATCACACCTTCTCCAAATTGGCCAAAAAAAAGCGTTGCTGATTTTTCCTGGAAAATACACTAAAAATCCTACGAGCCGTTCCCGAGTAATCTTATCTTCTCCAAATTGGCCAAACAAAAACGTTGCTGATTTTTCCTGGAAAATACACTAAAAAACCTACGAGCCGTTCTGGAGTAATCCCATCTTCTCCGAAATGGCCAAAAAAAAAGCGTTGCTGATTTTTCCTTGAAAATACACTAAAAAACCTACGAGCCGTTCTGGAGTAATCACACCTTCTCCAAATTGGCAAAAAAAAGCGTTGCTGATTTTTCCTGGAAAATACACTAAAAAACCTACGAGCCGTTCCCAAGTAATCCCATCTTCTCCAAATTAGCAAAAAAAAAGCGTTGCTGATTTTTCCTGGAAAATATATTAAAAATTTTATGAGCCGTTCCCGAGTAATCACACCTTCTCCAAATTGGCAAAAAAAAAGCGTTGCTGATTTTTCCTGGAAAAAAAACTAAAAATCTTACGAGCCGTTCCCGAGTAATCACACCTTCTCCAAATTGGCCAAAAAAAAGCGTTGCTGATTTTTCCTGGAAAATACACTAAAAATCCTACGAGCCGTTCCCGAGTAATCCCATCTTCTCCAAATTGGCCAAAAAAAAGCGTTGCTGATTTTTCCTGGAAATTACACTAAAAATCCTACGAGCCGTTCCCGAGTAATCACACCTTCTCCAAATTGGCAAAAAAAAAGCGTTGCTGATTTTTCCTGGAAAATACACTAAAAAACCTACGAGCCGTTCCCAAGTAATCCCATCTTCTCCAAATTAGCAAAAAAAAAAAGCGTTGCTGATTTTTTCCTGGAAAATATATTAAAAATTTTATGAGCCGTTCCCGAGTAATCCCAACTTCTCCAAATTGGCCAAAAAAAAAGCGTTGCTGATTTTTCCTGGAAATTACACTAAAAATCCTACGAGCCGTTCCCGAGTAATCCCATCTTCTCCAAATTGGCCAAAAAAAAACGTTGCTGATTTTTCCTGGAAAATACACTAAAAATCCTACGAGCCGTTCCCGAGTAATCCCATCTTCTCCAAATTGGCCAAAAAAAAAAGCGTTGCTGATTTTTCCTTGAAAATACACTAAAAAACCTACGAGCCGTTCTGGAGTAATCCCATCTTCTCCGAAGTGGCCAAAAAAAAAAGAGTTGCTGATTTTTCCTTGAAAATACACTAAAAAACCTACGAGCCGTTCTGGAGTAATCACACCTTCTCCAAATTGGCAAAAAAAAGCGTTGCTGATTTTTCCTGGAAAAAACACTAAAAATCCTACGAGCCGTTCCCAAGTAATCACACCTTCTCCAAATTGGCCAAAAAAAAGCGTTGCTGATTTTTCCTGGAAAATATATTAAAAATTTTATGAGCCGTTCCCGAGTAATCCCATCTTCTCCAAATTAGCAAAAAAAAGCGTTGCTGATTTTTCCTGGAAAATATATTAAAAATTTTATGAGCCGTTCCCGAGTAATCACACCTTCTCCAAATTGGCAAAAAAAAGCGTTGCTGATTTTTCCTGGAAAATATATTAAAAATTTTATGAGCCGTTCCCGAGTAATCACACCTTCTCCAAATTGGCAAAAAAAAGCGTTGCTGATTTTTCCTAGAAAATACACTAAAAAACCTACGAGCCGTTCCCGAGTAATCACACCTTCTCCAAATTGGCCAAAAAAAGCGTTGTTGATTTTTCCTGGAAAATACACTAAAAATCCTACGAGCCGTTCCCGAGTAATCACACCTTCTCCAAATTGGCCAAAAAAAAGCGTTGCTGATTTTTCCTGGAAATTACACTAAAAATCCTACGAGCCGTTCCCGAGTAATCCCATCTTCTCCAAATTGGCCAAAAAAAGCGTTGTTGATTTTTCCTGGAAAATACACTAAAAATCCTACGAGCCGTTCCCGAGTAATCACACCTTCTCCAAATTGGCCAAAAAAAAGCGTTGCTGATTTTTCCTGGAAATTACACTAAAAATCCTACGAGCCGTTCCCGAGTAATCCCATCTTCTCCAAATTGGCCAAAAAAAAGCGTTGCTGATTTTTCCTTGAAAATACACTAAAAAACCTACGAGCCGTTCCCAAGTAATCCCATCTTCTCCAAATTAGCAAAAAAAAAGCGTTGCTGATTTTTCCTGGAAAATATATTAAAAATTTTATGAGCCGTTCCCGAGTAATCCCATCTTCTCCAAATTGGCCAAAAAAAAGCGTTGCTGATTTTTCCTGGAAAATACACTAAAAATCTTACGAGCCGTTCCCGAGTAATCCCATCTTCTCCAAATTGGCCAAAAAAAGCGTTGTTGATTTTTCCTGGAAAATACACTAAAAATCCTACGAGCCGTTCCCGAGTAATCACACCTTCTCCAAATTGGCCAAAAAAAAGCGTTGCTGATTTTTCCTGGAAATTACACTAAAAATCCTACGAGCCGTTCCCGAGTAATCCCATCTTCTCCAAATTGGCCAAAAAAAGCGTTGTTGATTTTTCCTGGAAAATACACTAAAAATCCTACGAGCCGTTCCCGAGTAATCCCACCTTCTCCAAATTGGTAAAAAAAAAGCGTTGCACATTTTTCCTGGAAAATACACTAAAAATCTTACGAGCCGTTCCCGAGTAATCCCACCTTCTCCAAATTGGCCAAAAAAAAGCGTTGCTGCTTTTTCCTGGAAAATACACTAAAAATCCTACGAGCCGTTCCCGAGTAATCACACCTTCTCCAAATTGGCCAAAAAAAGCGTTGCTGATTTTTCCTGGAAAATACACTAAAAATCCTACGAGCCGTTCCCGAGTAATCACACCTTCTCCAAATTGGCCAAAAAAAAAGCGTTGCTGCTTTTTCATGGAAAATACACTAAAAATCCTACGAGCCGTTCCCGAGTAATCACACCTTCTCCAAATTGGCCAAAAAAAGCGTTGCTGATTTTTCCTGGAAATTACACTCAAAATCCTACGAGCCGTTCCCGAGTAATCACACCTTCTCCAAATTGGCCAAAAAAAAGCGTTGCTGATTTTTCCTGGAAATTACACTAAAAATCCTACGAGCCGTTCCCGAGTAATCCCATCTTCTCCAAATTGGCCAAAAAAAAGCGTTGCTGATTTTTCCTTGAAAATACACTAAAAAACCTACGAGCCGTTCCCAAGTAATCCCATCTTCTCCAAATTAGCAAAAAAAAAGCGTTGCTGATTTTTCCTGGAAAATATATTAAAAATTTTATGAGCCGTTCCCGAGTAATCCCATCTTCTCCAAATTGGCCAAAAAAAAGCGTTGCTGATTTTTCCTGGAAAATACACTAAAAATCTTACGAGCCGTTCCCGAGTAATCACACCTTCTCCAAATTGGCCAAAAAAAAGCGTTGCTGATTTTTCCTTGAAAATACACTAAAAAACCTACGAGCCGTTCCCAAGTAATCCCATCTTCTCCAAATTAGCAAAAAAAAAGCGTTGCTGATTTTTCCTGGAAAATATATTAAAAATTTTATGAGCCGTTCCCGAGTAATCACACCTTCTCCAAATTGGCAAAAAAAAAAAGTTGCTGATTTTTCCTGGAAAAAACACTAAAAATCTTACGAGCCGTTCCCGAGTAATCACACCTTCTCCAAATTGGCCAAAAAAAAGCGTTGCTGATTTTTCCTGGAAAAAACACTAAAAATCTTACGAGCCGTTCCCGAGTAATCCCATATTCTCCAAATTGGCCAAAAAAAAGCGTTGCTGATTTTTCCTGGAAAATACACTAAAAATCCTACGAGCCGTTCCCGAGTAATCCCATCTTCTCCAAATTGGCCAAAAAAAGCGTTGCTGATTTTTCCTGGAAATTACACTAAAAATCCTACGAGCCGTTCCCGAGTAATCCCACCTTCTCCAAATTGGTAAAAAAAAAGCGTTGCACATTTTTCCTGGAAAATACACTAAAAATCTTACGAGCCGTTCCCGAGTAATCCCACCTTCTCCAAATTGGCCAAAAAAAAGCGTTGCTGCTTTTTCCTGGAAAATACACTAAAAATCCTACGAGCCGTTCCCGAGTAATCACACCTTCTCCAAATTGGCCAAAAAAAGCGTTGCTGATTTTTCCTGGAAAATACACTAAAAATCCTACGAGCCGTTCCCGAGTAATCACACCTTCTCCAAATTGGCCAAAAAAAAAAGCGTTGCTGCTTTTTCATGGAAAATACACTAAAAATCCTACGAGCCGTTCCCGAGTAATCACACCTTCTCCAAATTGGCCAAAAAAAGCGTTGCTGATTTTTCCTGGAAATTACACTCAAAATCCTACGAGCCGTTCCCGAGTAATCCCATCTTCTCCAAATTGGCCAAAAAAAAAGCGTTGCTGATTTTTCCTGGAAAATACACTAAAAATCTTACGAGCCGTTCCCGAGTAATCACACCTTCTCCAAATTGGCCAAAAAAAAGCGTTGCTGATTTTTCCTTGAAAATACACTAAAAAACCTACGAGCCGTTCCCAAGTAATCCCATCTTCTCCAAATTGGCCAAAAAAAAGCGTTGCTGATTTTTCCTGGAAAATACACTAAAAATCCTACGAGCCGTTCCCGAGTAATCACACCTTCTCCAAATTGGCACAAAAAAGCGTTGCTGATTTTTCCTGGAAAAAACACTAAAAATCTTACGAGCCGTTCCCGAGTAATCACACCTTCTCCAAATTGGCCAAAAAAAAGCGTTGCTGATTTTTCCTGGAAAATACACTAAAAATCTTACGAGCCGTTCCCGAGTAATCCCATCTTCTCCAAATTAGCAAAAAAAAGCGTTGCTGATTTTTCCTGGAAAATATATTAAAAATCCTACGAGCCGTTCCCGAGTAATCACACCTTCTCCAAATTGGCCAAAAAAAAGCGTTGCTGATTTTTCCTGGAAAATACACTAAAAATCCTACGAGCCGTTCCCGAGTAATCTTATCTTCTCCAAATTGGCCAAACAAAAACGTTGCTGATTTTTCCTGGAAAATACACTAAAAAACCTACGAGCCGTTCTGGAGTAATCCCATCTTCTCCGAAATGGCCAAAAAAAAAGCGTTGCTGATTTTTCCTTGAAAATACACTAAAAAACCTACGAGCCGTTCTGGAGTAATCACACCTTCTCCAAATTGGCAAAAAAAAGCGTTGCTGATTTTTCCTGGAAAATACACTAAAAAATCTACGAGCCGTTCCCAAGTAATCCCATCTTCTCCAAATTAGCAAAAAAAAAGCGTTGCTGATTTTTCCTGGAAAATATATTAAAAATTTTATGAGCCGTTCCCGAGTAATCACACCTTCTCCAAATTGGCAAAAAAAAAGCGTTGCTGATTTTTCCTGGAAAAAAAACTAAAAATCTTACGAGCCGTTCCCGAGTAATCACACCTTCTCCAAATTGGCCAAAAAAAAGCGTTGCTGATTTTTCCTGGAAAATACACTAAAAATCCTACGAGCCGTTCCCGAGTAATCCCATCTTCTCCAAATTGGCCAAAAAAAAGCGTTGCTGATTTTTCCTGGAAATTACACTAAACATCCTACGAGCCGTTCCCGAGTAATCACACCTTCTCCAAATTGGCAAAAAAAAAGCGTTGCTGATTTTTCCTGGAAAATACACTAAAAAACCTACGAGCCGTTCCCAAGTAATCCCATCTTCTCCAAATTAGCAAAAAAAAAAAGCGTTGCTGATTTTTTCCTGGAAAATATATTAAAAATTTTATGAGCCGTTCCCGAGTAATCCCAACTTCTCCAAATTGGCCAAAAAAAAGCGTTGCTGATTTTTCCTGGAAATTACACTAAAAATCCTACGAGCCGTTCCCGAGTAATCCCATCTTCTCCAAATTGGCCAAAAAAAAACGTTGCTGATTTTTCCTGGAAAATACACTAAAAATCCTACGAGCCGTTCCCGAGTAATCCCATCTTCTCCAAATTGGCCAAAAAAAAAAGCGTTGCTGATTTTTCCTTGAAAATACACTAAAAAACCTACGAGCCGTTCTGGAGTAATCCCATCTTCTCCGAAGTGGCCAAAAAAAAAAGAGTTGCTGATTTTTCCTTGAAAATACACTAAAAAACCTACGAGCCGTTCTGGAGTAATCACACCTTCTCCAAATTGGCAAAAAAAAGCGTTGCTGATTTTTCCTGGAAAAAACACTAAAAATCCTACGAGCCGTTCCCAAGTAATCACACCTTCTCCAAATTGGCCAAAAAAAAGCGTTGCTGATTTTTCCTGGAAAATATATTAAAAATTTTATGAGCCGTTCCCGAGTAATCCCATCTTCTCCAAATTAGCAAAAAAAAGCGTTGCTGATTTTTCCTGGAAAATATATTAAAAATTTTATGAGCCGTTCCCGAGTAATCACACCTTCTCCAAATTGGCAAAAAAAAGCGTTGCTGATTTTTCCTGGAAAATATATTAAAAATTTTATGAGCCGTTCCCGAGTAATCACACCTTCTCCAAATTGGCAAAAAAAAGCGTTGCTGATTTTTCCTAGAAAATACACTAAAAAACCTACGAGCCGTTCCCGAGTAATCACACCTTCTCCAAATTGGCCAAAAAAAGCGTTGTTGATTTTTCCTGGAAAATACACTAAAAATCCTACGAGCCGTTCCCGAGTAATCACACCTTCTCCAAATTGGCCAAAAAAAAGCGTTGCTGATTTTTCCTGGAAATTACACTAAAAATCCTACGAGCCGTTCCCGAGTAATCCCATCTTCTCCAAATTGGCCAAAAAAAAGCGTTGCTGATTTTTCCTTGAAAATACACTAAAAAACCTACGAGCCGTTCCCAAGTAATCCCATCTTCTCCAAATTAGCAAAAAAAAAGCGTTGCTGATTTTTCCTGGAAAATATATTAAAAATTTTATGAGCCGTTCCCGAGTAATCACACCTTCTCCAAATTGGCAAAAAAAAGCGTTGCTGATTTTTCCTGGAAAAAACATCAAAAATCTTACGAGCCGTTCCCGAGTAATCACACCTTCTCCAAATTGGCCAAAAAAAAGCGTTGCTGATTTTTCCTTGAAAATACACTAAAAAGCCTACGAGCCGTTCCCAAGTAATCCCATCTTCTCCAAATTAGCAAAAAAAAAGCGTTGCTAATTTTTCCTGGAAAATATATTAAAAATTTTATGAGCCGTTCCCGAGTAATCACACCTTCTCCGAATTGGCCAAAAAAAAGCGTTGCTGATTTTTCCTGGAAAATACACTAAAAATCCTACGAGCCGTTCCCGAGTAATTATACCTTCTCCAAATTGGCCAAAAAAAAGCGTTGCTGATTTTTCCTTGAAAATACACTAAAAAACCTACGAGCCGTTCCCAAGTAATCCCATCTTCTCCAAATTAGCAAAAAAAAAAGCGTTGCTGATTTTTCCTGGAAAATATATTAAAAATTTTATGAGCCGTTCCCGAGTAATAACACCTTCTCCAAATTGGCAAAAAAAAGCGTTGCTGATTTTTCCTGGAAAAAACACTAAAAATCTTACGAGCCGTTCCCGAGTAATCACACCTTCTCCAAATTGGCCAAAAAAAAAACGTTGCTGATTTTTCCTGGAAAATATATTAAAAATTTTATGAGCCGTTCCCGAGTAATCCCATCTTCTCCAAATTAGCAAAAAAAAGCGTTGCTGATTTTTCCTGGAAAATACACTAAAAATCCTACGAGCCGTTCCCGAGTAATCCCATCTTCTCCAAATTGGCCAAAAAAAGCGTTGCTGATTTTTCCTGGAAAATATATTAAAAATTTTATGAGCCGTTCCCGAGTAATCACACCTTCTCCAAATTGGCAAAAAAAAAGCGTTGCTGATTTTTCCTGGAAAAAACATCAAAAATCTTACGAGCCGTTCCCGAGTAATCACACCTTCTCCAAATTGGCCAAAAAAAAGCGTTGCTGATTTTTCCTTGAAAATACACTAAAAAACCTACGAGCCGTTCCCAAGTAATCCCATCTTCTCCAAATTAGCAAAAAAAAGGGTTGCTGATTTTTCCTGGAAAATATATTAAAAATTTTATGAGCCGTTCCCGAGTAATCACACCTTCTCCAAATTGGCAAAAAAAAAGCGTTGCTGATTTTTCCTGGAAAAAACACTAAAAAACCTACGAGCCGTTCCCAAGTAATCCCATCTTCTCCAAATTAGCAAAAAAAAAGCGTTGCTGATTTTTCCTGGAAAAAACACTAAAAATCTTACGAGCCGTTCCCGAGTAATCACACCTTCTCCAAATTGGCCAAAAAAAAAACGTTGCTGATTTTTCCTGGAAATTACACTAAAAATCCTACGAGCCGTTCCCGAGTAATCCCATCTTCTCCAAATTGGCAAAAAAAAAGCGTTGCTGATTTTTCCTGGAAAATACACTAAAAAACCAACGAGCCGTTTCCGAGTAATCCCACCTTCTCCAAATTGGCCAAAAAAAAAGCGTTGCTGATTTTACCTGGAAAAAACACTAAAAAACCAACGAGCCGTTCCCGAGTAATCCCAACTTCTCCAAATTGGCCAAAAAAAAGCGTTGCTGATTTTTCCTGGAAAATACACTAAAATTCCTACGAGCCATTCCCGAGTAATCACACCTTCTCCAAATTGCCAAAAAAAAGCGTTGCTGATTTTTCCTGGAAAATACACTAAAAATCCTACGAGCCGTTCCCGAGTAATCAAACCTTCTCCAAATTGGCCAAAAAAAAGCGTTGTTGATTTTTCCTGGAAAATACACTAAAAATCCTACGAGCCGTTCCCGAGTAATCACACCTTCTCCAAATTGGCCAAAAAAAAGCATTGCTGATTTTTCCTTGAAAATACACTAAAAAACCTACGAGCCGTTCCCAAGTAATCCCATCTTCTCCAAATTAGCAAAAAAAAAAGCGTTGCTGATTTTTCCTGGAAAATATATTAAAAATTTTATGAGCCGTTCCCGAGTAATCACACCTTCTCCAAATTGACCAAAAAAAAGCGTTGCTGATTTTTCCTGGAAATTACACTAAAAATTTTACGAGCCGTTCCCGAGTAATCACACCTTCTCCAAATTGGCCAAAAAAAAGCGTTGCTGATTTTTCCTGGAAAATACACTAACAAACCTACGAGCCGTTCCCGAGTAATCCCATCTTCTCCGAATTGGCCAAAAAAAAGCGTTGCTGATTTTTCCTGGAAATTACACTAAAAATCCTACGAGCCGTTTCCGAGTAATCCC
>CAMZJU010000110.1:0-80000 GCA_947311025.1 Lypha dubia | reverse complement strand
ATATATTTTCCAGGAAAAATCAGCAACGCTTTTTTTTTGCTAATTTGGAGAAGATGGGATTACTCGGGAACGGCTCGTAGGATTTTTAGTGTAATTTCCAGGAAAAATCAGCAACGCTTTTTTTTTGCTAATTTGGAGAAGATGGGATTACTCGGGAACGGCTCGTAGGATTTTTAGTGTAATTTCCAGGAAAAATCAGCAACGCTTTTTTTTGGCCAATTTGGAGAAGGTGTGATTACTCGGAAACGGCTCGTAAGATTTTTAGTGTTTTTTCCAGGAGAAATCAGCAACGCTTTTTTTTTGCTAATTTGGAGAAGATGGGATTACTTGGGAACGGCTCGTAGGTTTTTTAGTGTATTTTCAAGGAAAAATCACCAACGCTTTTTTTTGGCCAATTTGGAGAAGGTGTGATTACTCGGGAACGGCTCATAAAATTTTTAATATATTTTCCAGGAAAAATCAGCAACGCTTTTTTTTGGCCAATTTGGAGAAAATGGGATTACTCGGGAACGGCTCGTAGGATTTTTAGTGTAATTTCCAGGAAAAATCAACAACGCTTTTTTTTGGCCAATTTGGAGATGGTGTGATTACTCGGGAACGGCTCGTGGGATTTTTAGTGTATTTTCCAGGAAAAATCAGCAACGCTTTTTTTTTGCCAATTTGGAGAAGGTGTGATTACTCGGGAACGGCTCGTAGGATTTTTAGTGTAATTTCCAGGAAAAATCAGCAACGTTTTTTTTTGGCCAATTTGGAGAAGATGGGATTACTCGGGAACGGCTCGTAGGATTTTTAGTGTATTTTCCAGGAAAAATCAGCAACGCTTTTTTTGGCCAATTTGGAGAAGGTGTGATTACTCGGGAACGGCTCGTAAGATTTTTAGTGTATTTTCCAGGAAAAATCAGCAACGCTTTTTTTTGGCCAATTTGGAGAAGGTGTGATTACTCGGGAACGGCTCGTAGGATTTTTAGTGTAATTTCCAGGAAAAATCAGCAACGCTTTTTTTTGGCCAATTTGGAGAAGGTGTGATTACTCGGGAACGGCTCATACAATTTTTAATATATTTTCCAGGAAAAATCAGCAACGCTTTTTTTTGCTAATTTGGAGAAGATGGGATTACTCGGGAACGGCTCGTAGGATTTTTAGTGTAATTTCCAGGAAAAATCAGCAACGCTTTTTTTTTTGCTAATTTGGAGAAGATGGGATTACTCGGGAACGGCTCGTAGGATTTTTAGTGTAATTTCCACGAAAAATCAGCAACGCTTTTTTTTGGCCAATTTGGAGAAGGTGTGATTACTCGGGAACGGCTCGTAAGATTTTTAGTGTTTTTTCCAGGAAAAATCAGCAACGCTTTTTTTTTGCTAATTTGGAGAAGATGGGATTACTTGGGAACGGCTCGTAGGTTTTTTAGTGTATTTTCAAGGAAAAATCAGCAACGCTTTTTTTTGGCCAATTTGGAGAAGGTGTGATTACTCGGGAACGGCTCGTAAGATTTTTGATGTTTTTTCCAGGAAAAATCAGCAACGCTTTTTTTTGCCAATTTGGAGAAGGTGTGATTACTCGGGAACGGCCCATAAAATTTTTAATATATTTTCCAGGAAAAATCAACAACGCTTTTTTTTGGCCAATTTGGAGAAGATGGGATTACTCGGGAACGGCTCGTAGGATTTTTAGTGTAATTTCCAGGAAAAATCAGCAACGCTTTTTTTTTGGCCAATTTGGAGAAGGTGTGATTACTCGGGAACGGCTCGTAGGATTTTTAGTGTATTTTCCAGGAAAAATCAACAACGCTTTTTTTTGCCAATTTGGAGAAGGTGTGATTACTCGGGAACGGCTCGTAGGATTTTTAGTGTATTTTCCAGGAAAAATCAGCAACGCTTTTTTTTGGCCAATTTGGAGAAGATGGGATTACTCGGGAACGGCTCGTAGGATTTTTAGTGTTATTTCCAGGAAAAATCAGCAACGCTTTTTTTTGGCCAATTTGGAGAAGGTGTGATTACTCGGGAACGGCTCGTAAGATTTTTGATGTTTTTTCCAGGAAAAATCAGCAACGCTTTTTTTTGCCAATTTGAAGAAGGTTTACTCGGGAACGGCTCGTAAGATTTTTAGTGTATTTTCCAGGAAAAATCAGCAACGCTTTTTTTTGGCCATTTTGGAGAAGGTGTGATTACTCGGGAACGGCTCGTAAGATTTTTAGTGTATTTTCCAGGAATAATCAGCAACGCTTTTTTTTGGCCAATTTGGAGAAGGTGTGATTACTCAAGAACGGCTCGTAGGATTTTTAGTGTATTTTCCAGGAAAAATCAGCAACGCTTTTTTTGGCCAATTTGGAGAAGATAAGATTACTCGGGAACGGCTCGTAGGATTTTTAGTGTAATTTCCAGGAAAAATCAGCAACGCTTTTTTTTGGCCAATTTGGAGAAGGTGTGATTACTCGGGAACGGCTCGTAAGATTTTTGATGTTTTTTCCAGGAAAAATCAGCAACGCTTTTTTTTGCCAATTTGGAGAAGGTGTGATTACTCGGAAAGGGCTCATAAAATTTTTAATATATTTTCCAGGAAAAATCAGCAACGCTTTTTTTTGCTAATTTGGAGAAGATGGGATTACTCGGGAACGGCTCGTAGGATTTTTAGTGTAATTTCCAGGAAAAATCAGCAACGCTTTTTTTTTGGCCAATTTGGAGAAGGTGTGATTACTCGGGAACGGCTCGTAGGTTTTTTAGTGTATTTTTCAGGAAAAATCAGCAACGCTTTTTTTTGGCCAATTTGGAGAAGATGGGATTACTCGGGAACGGCTCGTAGGATTTTTAGTGTAATTTCCAGGAAAAATCAGCAACGCTTTTTTTTGGCCAATTTGGAGAAGGTGTGATTACTCGGGAACGGCTCGTAAGATTTTTAGTGTAATTTCCAGGAAAAATCAGCAACGCTTTTTTTTGGCCAATTTGGAGAAGGTGTGATTACTCAGGAACGGCTCGTAGGATTTTTAGTGTAATTTCCAGGAAAAATCAGCAACGCTTTTTTGACCAATTTGGAGAAGGTGTGATTACTCGGGAACGGCTCGTAGGATTTTTAGTGTATTTTCCAGGAAAAATCAGCAACGCTTTTTTTGGCCAATTTGGAGAAGGTGTGATTACTCGGGAACGGCTCGTAAGATTTTTAGTGTATTTTCCAGGAAAAATCAGCAACGCTTTTTTTTGGCCAATTTGGAGAAGGTGTGATTACTCGGGAACGGCTCGTAGGATTTTTAGTGTATTTTCCAGGAAAAATCAGCAACGCTTTTTTTGGCCAATTTGGAGAAGATGGGATTACTCGGGAACGGCTCGTAGGATTTTTAGTGTATTTTCCAGGAAAAATCAGCAACGCTTTTTTTTGGCCAATTTGGAGAAGGTGTGATTACTCGGGAACGGCTCGTAGGATTTTTAGTATATTTTCCAGGAAAAATCAACAACGCTTTTTTTTGCCAATTTGGAGAAGGTGTGATTACTCGGGAACGGCTCGTAGGATTTTTAGTGTATTTTCCAGGAAAAATCAGCAACGCTTTTTTTTGGCCAATTTGGAGAAGATGGGATTACTCGGGAACGGCTCGTAGGATTTTTAGTGTAATTTCCAGGAAAAATCAGCAACGCTTTTTTTTGGCCAATTTGGAGAAGGTGTGATTACTCGGGAACGGCTCGTAAGATTTTTGATGTTTTTTCCAGGAAAAATCAGCAACGCTTTTTTTTGCCAATTTGGAGAAGATGGGATTACTCGGGAACGGCTCGTAGGATTTTTAGTGTAATTTCCAGGAAAAATCAGCAACGCTTTTTTTTGGCCAATTTGGAGAAGGTGTGATTACTCGGGAACGGCTCGTAGGATTTTTAGTGTATTTTCCAGGAAAAATCAACAACGCTTTTTTTTGCCAATTTGGAGAAGGTGTGATTACTCGGGAACGGCTCGTAGGATTTTTAGTGTATTTTCCAGGAAAAATCAGCAACGCTTTTTTTTGGCCAATTTGGAGAAGGTGTGATTACTCGGGAACGGCTCGTAGGATTTTTAGTGTATTTTCCAGGAAAAATCAACAACGCTTTTTTTTGCAAATTTGGAGAAGGTGTGATTACTCGAGAACGGCTCGTAGGATTTTTAGTGTATTTTCCAGGAAAAATCAGCAACGCTTTTTTTTGGCCAATTTGGAGAAGGTGTGATTGCTCTGGAACGGCTCGTAAGATTTTTGATGTTTTTTCCAGGAAAAATCAGCAACGCTTTTTTTGCCAATTTGGAGAAGATGGGATTACTCGGGAACGGCTCGTAGGATTTTTAGTGTAATTTCCAGGAAAAATCAGCAACGCTTTTTTTTGGCCAATTTGGAGAAGGTGTGATTACTCGGGAACGGCTCGTAGGATTTTTAGTGTATTTTCCAGGAAAAATCAACAACGCTTTTTTTTGCCAATTTGGAGAAGGTGTGATTACTCGGGAACGGCTCGTAGGATTTTTAGTGTATTTTCCAGGAAAAATCAGAAACGCTTTTTTTTGGCCAATTTGGAGAAGGTGTGATTACTCGGGAACGGCTCATAAAATTTTTAATATATTTTCCAGGAAAAATCAGCAACGCTTTTTTTTGCTAATTTGGAGAAGATGGGATTACTCGGGAACGTCTCGTAGGATTTTTAGTGTAATTTCCAGGAAAAATCAGCAACGCTTTTTTTTTTTGCTAATTTGGAGAAGATGGGATTACTCGGGAACGGCTCGTAGGATTTTTAGTGTAATTTCCAGGAAAAATCAGCAACGCTTTTTTTTGGCCAATTTGGAGAAGGTGTGATTACTCGGGAACGGCTCGTAAGATTTTTAGTGTTTTTTCCAGGAAAAATCAGCAACGCTTTTTTTTTTTGCTAATTTGGAGAAGATGGGATTACTTGGGAACGGCTCGTAGGTTTTTTAGTGTATTTTCAAGGAAAAATCAGCAACGCTTTTTTTTGGCCAATTTGGAGAAGGTGTGATTACTCGGGAACGGCTCGTAAGACTTTTGATGTTTTTTCCAGGAAAAATCAGCAACGCTTTTTTTTGCCAATTTGGAGAAGGTGTGATTACTCGGGAACGGCTCATAAAATTTTTAATATATTTTCCAGGAAAAATCAGCAACGCTTTTTTTTTGGCCAATTTGGAGAAAATGGGATTACTCGGGAACGGCTCGTAGGATTTTTAGTGTAATTTCCAGGAAAAATCAACAACGCTTTTTTTTGGCCAATTTGGAGATGGTGTGATTACTCGGGAACGGCTCGTGGGATTTTTAGTGTATTTTCCAGGAAATATCAGCAACGCTTTTTTTTTTGCCAATTTGGAGAAGGTGTGATTACTCGGGAACGGCTCGTAGGATTTTTAGTGTAATTTCCAGGAAAAATCAGCAACGTTTTTTTTTGGCCAATTTAGAGAAGATGGGATTACTCGGGAACGGCTCGTAGGATTTTTAGTGTATTTTCCAGGAAAAATCAGCAACGCTTTTTTTGGCCAATTTGGAGAAGGTGTGATTACTCGGGAACGGCTCGTAAGATTTTTAGTGTATTTTCCAGGAAAAATCAGCAACGCTTTTTTTTGGCCAATTTGGAGAAGGTGTGATTACTCGGGAACGGCTCGTAGGATTTTTAGTGTAATTTCCAGGAAAAATCAGCAACGCTTTTTTTGGCCAATTTGGAGAAGGTGTGATTACTCGGGAACGGCTCGTAAGATTTTTAGTGTTTTTTCCAGGAAAAATCAGCAACGCTTTTTTTTTTTGCTAATTTGGAGAAGATGGGATTACTTGGGAACGGCTCGTAAGTTTTTTTGTGTATTTTCAAGGAAAAATCAGCAACGCTTTTTTTTGGCCAATTTGGAGAAGGTGTGATTACTCGGGAACGGCTCGTAAGATTTTTGATGTTTTTTCCAGGAAAAATCAGCAACGCTTTTTTTTGCCAATTTGGAGAAGGTGTGATTACTCGGGGACGGCTCGTAGGATTTTTAGTGTATTTTCCAGGAAAAATCAGCAACGCTTTTTTTGGCCAATTTGGAGAAGATGGGATTACTCGGGAACGGCTCGTAGGATTTTAAGTGTATTTTCCAGGAAAAATCAACAACGCTTTTTTTTGCTAATTTGGAGAAGATGGGATTACTCGGGAACGGCTCGTAGGATTTTTAGTGTATTTTCCAGGAAAAATCAGCAACGCTTTTTTTGGCCAATTTGGAGAAGATGGGATTACTCGGGAATGGCTCGTAAGATTTTTAGTGTATTTTCCAGGAAAAATCAGCAACGCTTTTTTTTTGGCCAATTCGGAGAAGGTGTGATTACTCGGGAACGGCTCGTAAGATTTTTAGTGTATTTTCCAGGAAAAATCAGCAACGCTTTTTTTTTGGCCAATTCGGAGAAGGTGTGATTACTCGGGAACGGCTCGTAGGATTTTAGTGTATTTTCCAGGAAAAATCAGCAACGCTTTTTTTTGCCAATTTGGAGAAGATGGGATTACTCGGGAACGGCTCGTAGGATTTTTAGTGTATTTTCAAGGAAAAATCAGCAACGCTTTTTTTTGGCCAATTTGGAGAAGTTGGGATTACTCGGGAACGGCTCGTAGGATTTTTAGTGTTATTTCCAGGAAAAATCAGCAACGCTTTTTTTTGGCCAATTTGGAGAAGATGGGATTACTCGGGAACGGCTCGTAGAATTTTTAGTGTAATTTCCAGGAAAAATCAGCAACGCTTTTTTTTGGCCAATTTGGAGAAGGTGTGATTACTCGGGAACGGCTCGTAAGATTTTTAGTGTTTTTTCCAGGAAAAATCAGCAACGCTTTTTTTTTGCTAATTTGGAGAAGATGGGATTACTTGGGAACGGCTCGTAGGTTTTTTAGTGTATTTTCAAGGAAAAATCAGCAACGCTTTTTTTTGGCCAATTTGGAGAAGGTTTGATTACTCGGGAACGGCTCGTAAGATTTTTGATGTTTTTTCCAGGAAAAATCAGCAACGCTTTTTTTTGCCAATTTGGAGAAGGTGTGATAACTCGGGAACGGCTCATAAAATTTTTAATATATTTTCCAGGAAAAATCAGCAACGCTTTTTTTTGGCCAATTTGGAGAAGATGGGATTACTCGGGAACGGCTCGTAGGATTTTTAGTGTAATTTCCAGGAAAAATCAGCAACGCTTTTTTTTGGCCAATTTGGAGAAGGTGTGATTACTCGGGAACGGCTCGTAAGATTTTTGATGTTTTTTCCAGGAAAAATCAGCAACGCTTTTTTTTGCCAATTTGGAGAAGGTGTGATTACTCGGGAACGGCTCGTAAGATTTTTAGTGTATTTTCCAGGAAAAATCAGCAACGCTTTTTTTGGCCAATTTGGAGAAGGTGTGATTACTCGGGAACGGCTCGTAGGATTTTTAGTGTATTTTCCAGGAAAAATCAGCAACGCTTTTTTTTGGCCAATTTGGAGAAGATGGGATTACTCGGGAACGGCTCGTAGGATTTTTAGTGTAATTTCCAGGAAAAATCAGCAACGCTTTTTTTTGGCCAATTTGGAGAAGGTGTGATTACTCGGGAACAGCTCGTAAGATTTTTGATGTTTTTTCCAGGAAAAATCAGCAACGCTTTTTTTGCCAATTTGGAGAAGGTGTGATTACTCGGGAACGGCTCGTAGGATTTTTAGTGTATTTTCCAGGAAAAATCAGCAACGCTTTTTTTTGGCCAATTTTTTTTTTTTTTTTTTTTTTTTTTAATTAGGACCAGCACTCAGGGGATGACCCCTACGTATGCAGTGCATTGTGCCGGAACGCAGAGAGAGGGATAGAGTAAAGAAGATAGATGTTGAAAATGTAGAAGGCTTAACTCTTTTACAACTCTGCTTTGCGCGTTATGTTAATTTTTATAGCAGTGTTGAGGCGCCTCCGGTGTTAGGTAGACGCATTAACTTTGTTAAGCTGTATTGGCAGGCATTTTATTAATTGTTTTACTTCGCCGATGTTTCTGCTAACCGACGAAGGAGGGCGATGTTGTGTACATTAGCTTGGAACATCATCAATCGCTGTCGGAACAGTTTTTTAGTGACCAGTGCTATGCCTTCATCACTTAAATAGTCCGACAACAATTAATACAATGTCTCACTAATGTACATTACAGAAATTAATGATGTTGATTGACTTGCTCTGGCCAGGGTTTGAACCCAGGCCCCACGTCATTGTTTGCTTAGTAGTCAACGCGCTAACCACTTCAGCCAACACCACCAACCACCACCAATTTGGAGAAGATGGGATTACTCGGGAACGGCTCGTAGGATTTTTAGTGTAATTTCCAGGAAAAATCAGCAACGCTTTTTTTTGGCCAATTTGGAGAAGGTGTGATTACTCGGGAACGGCTCGTAAGATTTTTGATGTTTTTTCCAGGAAAAATCAGCAACGCTTTTTTTTGCCAATTTGGAGAAGGTGTGATTACTCGGGAACGGCTCGTAAGATTTTTAGTGTATTTTCCAGGAAAAATCAGCAACGCTTTTTTTTGCCAATTTGGAGAAGGTGTGATTACTCGGGAACGGCTCATAAAATTTTTAATATATTTTCCAGGAAAATCAGCAACGCTTTTTTTTGGCCAATTTGGAGAAGGTGTGATTACTCGGGAACGGCTCGTAGGATTTTTAGTGTATTTTCCAGGAAAAATCAACAACGCTTTTTTTTTGGCCAATTTGGAGAAGGTGTGATTACTCGGGAACGGCTCGTGGGATTTTTAGTGTATTTTCCAGGAAAAATCAGCAACGCTTTTTTTTGGCCAATTTGGAGAAGGTGTGATTACTCGGGAACGGCTCGTAAGATTTTTGATGTTTTTTCCAGGAAAAATCAGCAACGCTTTTTTTTGCCAATTTGGAGAAGGTGTGATTACTCGGGAACGGCTCATAAAATTTTTAATATATTTTCCAGGAAAAATCAGCAACGCTTTTTTTTGCTAATTTGGAGAAGATGGGATTACTCGGGAACAGCTCGTAAGATTTTTGATGTTTTTTCCAGGAAAAATCAGCAACGCTTTTTTTTGCCAATTTGGAGAAGGTGTGATTACTCGGGAACGGCTCGTAGGATTTTTAGTGTATTTTCCAGGAAAAATCAGCAAAGCTTTTTTTTGGCCAATTTGGAGAAGATGGGATTACTCGGGAACGGCTCGTAGGATTTTTAGTGTTTTTTCCAGGAAAAATCAGCAACGCTTTTTTTTTTGCTAATTTGGAGAAGATGGGATTACTTGGGAACGGCTCGTAGGTTTTTTAGTGTATTTTATAGGAAAAATCAGCAACGCTTTTTTTTGGCCAATTTGGAGAAGGTGTGATTACTCGGGAACGGCTCGTAAGATTTTTGATGTTTTTTCCAGGAAAAATCAGCAACGCTTTTTTTTGCCAATTTGGAGAAGGTGTGATTACTCGGGGACGGCTCGTAGGATTTTTAGTGTATTTTCCAGGAAAAATCAGCAACGCTTTTTTTGGCCAATTTGGAGAAGATGGGATTACTCGGGAACGGCTCGTAGGATTTTAAGTGTATTTTCCAGGAAAAATCAACAACGCTTTTTTTTTGCTAATTTGGAGAAGATGGGATTACTCGGGAACGGCTCGTAGGATTTTTAGTGTATTTTCCAGGAAAAATCAGCAACGCTTTTTTTGGCCAATTTGGAGAAGATGGGATTACTCGGGAATGGCTCGTAAGATTTTTAGTGTATTTTCCAGGAAAAATCAGCAACGCTTTTTTTTTTGCCAATTCGGAGAAGGTGTGATTACTCGGGAACGGCTCGTAAGATTTTTAGTGTATTTTCCAGGAAAAATCAGCAACGCTTTTTTTTGGCCAATTCGGAGAAGGTGTGATTACTCGGGAACGGCTCGTAGGATTTTAGTGTATTTTCCAGGAAAAATCAGCAACGCTTTTTTTTGCCAATTTGGAGAAGATGGGATTACTCGGAAACGGCTCGTAGGATTTTTAGTGTATTTTCCAGGAAAAATCAGCAACGCTTTTTTTGGCCAATTTGGAGAAGATGGGATTACTCGGGAACGGCTCGTAGGATTTTAAGTGTATTTTCCAGGAAAAATCAACAACGTTTTTTTTTGCTAATTTGGAGAAGATGGGATTACTCGGGAACGGCTCGTAGGATTTTTAGTGTATTTTCCAGGAAAAATCAGCAACGCTTTTTTTGGCCAATTTGGAGAAGATGGGATTACTCGGGAATGGCTCGTAAGATTTTTAGTGTATTTTCCAGGAAAAATCAGCAACGCTTTTTTTTTTGCCAATTCGGAGAAGGTGTGATTACTCGGGAACGGCTCGTAAGATTTTTAGTGTATTTTCCAGGAAAAATCAGCAACGCTTTTTTTTTGGCCAATTCGGAGAAGGTGTGATTACTCGGGAACGGCTCGTAGGATTTTAGTGTATTTTCCAGGAAAAATCAGCAACGCTTTTTTTTGCCAATTTGGAGAAGATGGGATTACTCGGAAACGGCTCGTAGGATTTTTAGTGTATTTTCAAGGAAAAATCAGCAACGCTTTTTTTTGGCCAATTTGGAGAAGTTGGGATTACTCGGGAACGGCTCGTAGGATTTTTAGTGTAATTTCCAGGAAAAATCAGCAACGCTTTTTTTTGGCCAATTTGGAGAAGATGGGATTACTCGGGAACGGCTCGTAGGATTTTTAGTGTAATTTCCAGGAAAAATCAGCAACGCTTTTTTTTGGCCAATTTGGAGAAGGTGTGATTACTCGGGAACGGCTCGTAAGATTTTTAGTGTTTTTTCCAGGAAAAATCAGCAACGCTTTTTTTTTTGCTAATTTGGAGAAGATGGGATTACTTGGGAACGGCTCGTAGGTTTTTTAGTGTATTTTCAAGGAAAAATCAGCAACGCTTTTTTTTGGCCAATTTGGAGAAGGTGTGATTACTCGGGAACGGCTCGTAAGATTTTTGATGTTTTTTCCAGGAAAAATCAGCAACGCTTTTTTTTGCCAATTTGGAGAAGGTGTGATTACTCGGGAACGGCTCATAAAATTTTTAATATATTTTCCAGGAAAAATCAGCAACGCTTTTTTTTGGCCAATTTGGAGAAGATGGGATTACTCGGGAACGGCTCGTAGGATTTTTAGTGTAATTTCCAGGAAAAATCAGCAACGCTTTTTTTTGGCCAATTTGGAGAAGGTGTGATTACTCGGGAACGGCTCGTAGGATTTTTAGTGTATTTTCCAGGAAAAATCAACAACGCTTTTATTTGCTAATTTGGAGAAGGTGTGATTACTCGGGAACGGCTCGTAGGATTTTTAGTGTATTTTCCAGGAAAAATCAGCAACGCTTTTTTTTGGCCAATTTGGAGAAGATGGGATTACTCGGGAACGGCTCGTAGGATTTTTAGTGTAATTTCCAGGAAAAATCAGCAACGCTTTTTTTTGGCCAATTTGGAGAAGGTGTGATTACTCGGGAACGGCTCGTAAGATTTTTGATGTTTTTTCCAGGAAAAATCAGCAATGCTTTTTTTTGCCAATTTGGAGAAGGTGTGATTACTCGGGAACGGCTCGTAAGATTTTTAGTGTATTTTCCAGGAAAAATCAGCAACGCTTTTTTTGGCCAATTTGGAGAAGGTGTGATTACTCGGGAACGGCTCGTAGGATTTTTAGTGTATTTTCCAGGAAAAATCAGCAACGCTTTTTTTTGGCCAATTTGGAGAAGATGGGATTACTCGGGAACGGCTCGTAGGATTTTTAGTGTAATTTCCAGGAAAAATCAGCAACGCTTTTTTTTTGGCCAATTTGGAGAAGGTGTGATTACTCGGGAACAGCTCGTAAGATTTTTGATGTTTTTTCCAGGAAAAATCAGCAACGCTTTTTTTTGCCAATTTGGAGAAGGTGTGATTACTCGGGAACGGCTCGTAGGATTTTTAGTGTATTTTCCAGGAAAAATCAGCAACGCTTTTTTTTGGCCAATTTGGAGAAGATGGGATTACTCGGGAACGGCTCGTAGGATTTTTAGTGTAATTTCCAGGAAAAATCAGCAACGCTTTTTTTTGGCCAATTTGGAGAAGGTGTGATTACTCGGGAACGGCTCGTAAGATTTTTGATGTTTTTTCCAGGAAAAATCAGCAACGCTTTTTTTTGCCAATTTGGAGAAGGTGTGATTACTCGGGAACGGCTCGTAAGATTTTTAGTGTATTTTCCAGGAAAAATCAGCAACGCTTTTTTTTGCCAATTTGGAGAAGGTGTGATTACTCGGGAACGGCTCATAAAATTTTTAATATATTTTCCAGGAAAATCAGCAACGCTTTTTTTTGGCCAATTTGGAGAAGGTGTGATTACTCGGGAACGGCTCGTAGGATTTTTAGTGTATTTTCCAGGAAAAATCAACAACGCTTTTTTTTGGCCAATTTGGAGAAGGTGTGATTACTCGGGAACGGCTCGTGGGATTTTTAGTGTATTTTCCAGGAAAAATCAGCAACGCTTTTTTTTGGCCAATTTGGAGAAGGTGTGATTACTCGGGAACGGCTCGTAAGATTTTTGATGTTTTTTCCAGGAAAAATCAGCAACGCTTTTTTTTGCCAATTTGGAGAAGGTGTGATTACTCGGGAACGGCTCATAAAATTTTTAATATATTTTCCAGGAAAAATCAGCAACGCTTTTTTTTGCTAATTTGGAGAAGATGGGATTACTCGGGAACGGCTCGTAAGATTTTTAGTGTATTTTCCAGGAAAAATCAGCAACGCTTTTTTTTGGCCAATTTGGAGAAGGTGTGATTACTCGGGAACGGCTCGTAAGATTTTTAGTGTATTTTCTAGGAAAAATGTGCAACGCTTTTTTTTTACCAATTTGGAGAAGGTGGGATTACTCGGGAACGGCTCGTAGGATTTTTAGTGTAATTTCCAGGAAAAATCAGCAACGCTTTTTTTTTTGCCAATTTGGAGAAGATGGGATTACTCGGGAACGGCTCGTAAGATTTTTAGTGTATTTTCCAGGAAAAATCAGCAACGCTTTTTTTGGCCAATTTGGAGAAGTTGGGATTACTCGGGAACGGCTCGTAGGTTTTTTAGTGTATTTTCCAGGAAAAATCAGCAACGCTTTTTTTGGCCAATTTGGAGAAGGTGTGATTACTCGGGAACGGCTCGTAGGATTTTTAGTGTATTTTCCAGGAAAAATCAGCAACGCTTTTTTTTTGCTAATTTGGAGAAGATGGGATTACTCGGGAACGGCTCGTAGGATTTTTAGTGTAATTTCCAGGAAAAATCAGCAACGCTTTTTTTTGGCCAATTTGGAGAAGGTGTGATTACTCGGGAACGGCTCGTAGGATTTTTAGTGTATTTTCCAGGAAAAATCAACAACGCTTTTTTTGGCCAATTTGGAGAAGGTGTGATTACTCGGGAACGGCTCGTAGGATTTTTAGTGTATTTTCCAGGAAAAATCAGCAACGCTTTTTTTTGGCCAATTTGGAGAAGTTGGGATTACTTGGGAACAGCTCGTAGGATTTTTAGTGTATTTTCCAGGAAAAATCAGCAACGCTTTTTTTTGCCAATTTGGAGAAGGTGTGATTACTCGGGAACGGCTCGTAGGTTTTTTAGTGTATTTTCCAGGAAAAATCAGCAACGCTTTTTTTGGCCAATTTGGAGAAGGTGTGATTACTCGGGAACGGCTCGTAGGATTTTTAGTGTATTTTCCAGGAAAAATCAACAACGCTTTTTTTTGGCCAATTTGGAGAAGATGGGATTACTCGGGAACGGCTCGTAGGATTGTGTATTTTCCAGGAAAAATCAGCAACGCTTTTTTTTGGCCAATTTGGAGAAGATGGGATTACTCGGGAACGTCTCGTAGGATTTTTAGTGTAATTTCCAGGAAAAATCAGCAACGCTTTTTTTTGGCCAATTTGGAGAAGGTGTGATTACTCGGGAACGGCTCGTAAGATTTTTAGTGTTTTTTCCAGGAAAAATCAGCAACGCTTTTTTTTGCCAATTTGGAGAAGATGGGATTACTCGGGAACGGCTCGTAGGATTTTTAGTGTAATTTCCAGGAAAAATCAGCAACGCTTTTTTTTGGCCAATTTGGAGAAGGTGTGATTACTCGGGAACGGCTCGTAGGATTTTTAGTGTATTTTCCAGGAAAAATCAGCAACGCTTTTTTTTTGGCCAATTTGGAGAAGGTGTGATTACTCGGGAACGGCTCGTAGGATTTTTAGTGTAATTTCCAGGAAAAATCAGCAACGCTTTTTTTTGGCCAATTTGGAGAAGGTGTGATTACTCGGGAACGGCTCGTAGGATTTTTAGTGTATTTTCCAGGAAAAATCAGCAACGCTTTTTTTTGGCCAATTTGGAGAAGGTGTGATTACTCGGGAACGGCTCATAAAATTTTTAATATATTTTCCAGGAAAAATGTGCAACGCTTTTTTTTTACCAATTTAGAGAAGGTGGGATTACTCGGGAACGGCTCGTAGGATTTTTAGTGTAATTTCCAGGAAAAATCAGCAACGCTTTTTTTTGGCCAATTTGGAGAAGATGGCATTACTCGGGAACGGCTCGTAGGATTTTTAGTGTAATTTCCAGGAAAAATCAGCAACGCTTTTTTTTGGCCAATTTGGAGAAGTTGGGATTACTCGGGAACGGGTCGTAGGATTTTTAGTGTTTTTTCCAGGAAAAATCAGCAACGCTTTTTTTGGCCAATTTGGAGAAGATGGGATTACTCGGGAACGGCTCGTAGGATTTTTAGTGTATTTTCCAGGAAAAATCAGCAACGCTTTTTTTTGGCCAATTTGGAGAAGATGGGATTACTCGGGAACGGCTCGTAGGATTTTTAGTGTAATTTCCAGGAAAAATCAGCAACGCTTTTTTTTGGCCAATTTGGAGAAGGTGTGATTACTCGGGAACGGCTCGTAAGATTTTAAGTGTTTTTTCCAGGAAAAATCAGCAACGCTTTTTTTTGCCAATTTGGAGAAGGTGTGATTACTCGGGAACGGCTCATAAAATTTTTAATATATTTTCCAGGAAAAATCAGCAACGCTTTTTTTTGCTAATTTGGAGAAGATGGGATTACTTGGGAACGCCTCGTAGGTTTTTTAGTGTATTTTCCAGGAAAAATCAGCAACGCTTTTTTTTGCCAATTTGGAGAAGGTGTGATTACTCGGGAACGGCTCGTAGGATTTTTAGTGTATTTTCCAGGAAAAACCAACAACGCTTTTTTTGGCCAATTTGGAGAAGATGGGATTACTCGGGAACGGCTCGTAGGATTTTTAGTGTAATTTCCAGGAAAAATCAGCAACGCTTTTTTTTGGCAATTTGGAGAAGGTGTGATTACTCGGGAACGGCTCGTAGGATTTTTAGTGTATTTTCCAGGAAAAATCAGCAACGCTTTTTTTTGCCAATTTGGAGAAGATGGGATTACTCGGGAACGGCTCGTAAGATTTTTGATGTTTTTTCCAGGAAAAATCAGCAACGCTTTTTTTGGCCAATTTGGAGAAGGTGTGATTACTCGGGAACGGCTCGTAGGATTTTTAGTGTATTTTCCAGGAAAAATCAACAACGCTTTTTTTTGGCCAATTTGGAGAAGGTGTGATTACTCGGGAACGGCTCGTAGGATTTTTAGTGTATTTTCCAGGAAAAATCAACAACGCTTTTTTTTGCCAATTTGGAGAAGGTGTGATTACTCGGGAACGGCTCGTAGGTTTTTTAGTGTATTTTCAAGGAAAAATCAGCAACGCTTTTTTTTGGCAATTTGGAGAAGGTGTGATTACTCGGGAACGGCTCGTAGGATTTTTAGTGTATTTTCCAGGAAAAATCAGCAACGTTTTTTTTTGGCCAATTTGGAGAAGATGGGATTACTCGGGAACGGCTCGTAAGATTTTTGATGTTTTTTCCAGGAAAAATCAGCAACGCTTTTTTTGGCCAATTTGGAGAAGATGGGATTACTCGGGAACGGCTCGTAGGGTTTTTAGTGTATTTTCCAGGAAAAATCAGCAACGCTTTTTTTTTGGCCAATTTGGAGAAGATGGGATTACTCGGGAACGGCTCGTAAGATTTTTAGTATTTTTTCCAGGAAAAATCAGCAACGCTTTTTTTTGCCAATTTGGAGAAGATGGGATTACTCGGGAACGGCTCATAAAATTTTTAATATATTTTCCAGGAAAAATCAGCAACGTTTTTTTTTGGCCAATTTGGAGAAGATGGGATTACTCGGGAACGGCTCGTAGGATTTTTAGTGTAATTTCCAGGAAAAATCAACAACGCTTTTTTTTGGCCAATTTGGAGAAGGTGTGATTACTCGGGAACGGCTCGTAAGATTTTTGATGTTTTTTCCAGGAAAAATCAGCAACGCTTTTTTTGGCCAATTTGGAGAAGATGGGATTACTCGGGAACGGCTCGTAGGATTTTTAGTGTTTTTTCCAGGAAAAATCAGCAACGCTTTTTTTTGCCAATTTGGAGAAGGTGTGATTACTCAAGAACGGCTCGTAGGATTTTTAGTGTAATTTCCAGGAAAAATCAGCAACGCTTTTTTTTGGCCAATTTGGAGAAGGTGTGATTACTCGGGAACGGCTCGTAAGATTTTTAGTGTTTTTTCCAGGAAAAATCAGCAACGCTTTTTTTTGCCAATTTGGAGAAGGTGTGATTACTCTAGAACGGCTCATAAAATTTTTAGTGTATTTTCCAGGAAAAATCAGCAACGCTTTTTATTTGCCAATTTGGAGAAGTTGGGATTACTCGGGAACGGCTCGTAAGATTTTTAGTGTTTTTTCCAGGAAAAATCAGCAACGCTTTTTTTTTGCCAATTTGGAGAAGGTGTGATTACTCGGGAACGGCTCGTAGGATTTTTAGTGTATTTTCCAGGAAAAATCAGCAACGCTTTTTTTTGCCACTTTGGAGAAGATGGGATTACTCGGGAACGGCTCGTAAGATTTTTGATGTTTTTTCCAGGAAAAATCAGCAACGCTTTTTTTGGCCAATTTGGAGAAGATGGGATTACTCGGGAACGGCTCGTAGGATTTTTAGTGTATTTTCCAGGAAAAATCAGCAACGCTTTTTTTGGCCAATTTGGAGAAGATGGGATTACTCGGGAACGGCTCGTAGGATTTTAAGTGTATTTTCCAGGAAAAATCAGCAACGCTTTTTTTTGGCCAATTTGGAGAAGGTGTGATTACTCGGGAACGGCTCGTAGGATTTTTAGTGTATTTTCCAGGAAAAATCAGCAACGCTTTTTTTTGGCAATTTGGAGAAGGTGTGATTACTCGGGAACGGCTCGTAGGATTTTTAGTGTATTTTCCAGGAAAAATCAACAACGCTTTTTTTGGCCAATTTGGAGAAGGTGTGATTACTCGGGAACGGCTCGTAGGTTTTTTAGTGTATTTTCCAGGAAAAATCAGCAACGCTTTTTTTTTGCTAATTCGGAGAAGATGGGATTACTCGGGAACGGCTCGTAGGATTTTTAGTGTATTTTCCAGGAAAAATTAGCAACGCTTTTTTTTTGGCCAATTTGGAGAAGGTGTGATTACTCGGGAACGGCTCGTAGGATTTTTGGTGTATTTTCCAGGAAAAATCAACAACGCTTTTTTTTGGCCAATTTGGAGAAGATGGGATTACTCGGGAACGGCTCGTAGGATTTTTAGTGTATTTTCCAGGAAAAATCAGCAACGCTTTTTTTTTGGCCAATTTGGAGAAGATGGGATTACTCGGGAACGGCTCGTAGGATTTTTAGTGTAATTTCCAGGAAAAATCAGCAACGCTTTTTTTTGGCCAATTTGGAGAAGGTGTGATTACTCGGGAACGGCTCGTAAGATTTTTAGTGTTTTTTCCAGGAAAAATCAGCAACGCTTTTTTTTGCCAATTTGGAGAAGGTGTGATTACTCGGGAACGGCTCATAAAATTTTTAATATATTTTCCAGGAAAAATCAGCAACGCTTTTTTTTTTTTGCTAATTTGGAGAAGATGGGATTACTTAAGAACGGCTCGTAGGTTTTTTAGTGTATTTTCAAGGAAAAATCAGCAACGCTTTTTTTTGGCCAATTTGGAGAAGATGGGATTACTCGGGAACGGCTCGTAGGATTTTTAGTGTATTTTCCAGGAAAAATCAGCAACGCTTTTTTTTGGCCAATTTGGAGAAGGTGTGATTACTCGGGAACGGCTCGTAGGATTTTTAGTGTATTTTCCAGGAAAAATCAGCAACGCTTTTTTTTGGCCAATTTGGAGAAGATGGGTTACTCGGGAATGGCTCGTAAGATTTTTAGTGTATTTTCCAGGAAAAATCAGCAACGCTTTTTTTTGGCCAATTCGGAGAAGGTGTGATTACTCGGGAACAACTCGTAGGATTTTAAGTGTATTTTCCAGGAAAAATCAGCAACGCTTTTTTTTGCCAATTTGGAGAAGGTGTGATTACTCGGGAACGGCTCGTAGGATTTTTAGTGTTTTTTCCAGGAAAAATCAGCAACGCTTTTTTTGGCCAATTTGGAGAAGGTGTGATTACTCGGGAACGGCTCGTAGGATTTTTAGTGTATTTTCCAGGAAAAATCAGCAACGCTTTTTTTTTGCTAATTTGGAGAAGATGGGATTACTCGGGAACGGCTCGTAGGATTTTTAGTGTAATTTCCAGGAAAAATCAGCAACGCTTTTTTTTGGCCAATTTGGAGAAGGTGTGATTACTCGGGAACGGCTCGTAAGATTTTTAGTGTTTTTTCCAGGAAAAATCAGCAACGCTTTTTTTTGCCAATTTGGAGAAGGTGTGATTACTCGGGAACGGCTCGTAGGATTTTTAGTGTATTTTCCAGGAAAAATCAACAACGCTTTTTTTGGCCAATTTGGAGAAGATGGGATTACTCGGGAACGGCTCGTAGGATTTTTAGTGTAATTTCCAGGAAAAATCAGCAACGCTTTTTTTTGGCAATTTGGAGAAGGTGTGATTACTCAGGAACGGCTCGTAGGATTTTTAGTGTATTTTCCAGGAAAAATCAGCAACGCTTTTTTTTGCCAATTTGGAGAAGATGGGATTACTCGGGAACGGCTCGTAAGATTTTTGATGTTTTTTCCAGGAAAAATCAGCAACGCTTTTTTTGGCCAATTTGGAGAAGATGGGATTACTCGGGAACGGCTCGTAGGATTTTTAGTGTATTTTCCAGGAAAAATCAGCAACGCTTTTTTGGCCATTTGGAGAAGATGGGATTACTCGGAACGGCTCGTAGGATTTTAAGTGTATTTTCCAGGAAAAATCAGCAACGCTTTTTTTTGGCCAATTTGGAGAAGATGGGATTACTCGGGAACGGCTCGTAGGATTTTTAGTGTAATTTCCAGGAAAAATCAGCAACGCTTTTTTTTGGCCAATTTGGAGAAGGTGTGATTACTCGGGAACGGCTCGTAGGATTTTTAGTGTATTTTCCAGGAAAAATCAACAACGCTTTTTTTGGCCAATTTGGAGAAGGTGTGATTACTCGGGAACGGCTCGTAGGTTTTTTAGTGTATTTTCCAGGAAAAATCAGCAACGCTTTTTTTTGCCAATTTGGAGAAGGTGTGATTACTCGGGAACGGCTCATAAAATTTTTAATATATTTTCCAAGAAAAATCAGCAACGCTTTTTTTTGGCCAATTTGGAGAAGATGGGATTACTCGGGAACGGCTCGTAGGATTTTAAGTGTATTTTCCAGGAAAAATCAGCAACGCTTTTTTTTGGCCAATTTGGAGAAGATGGGATTACTCGGGAACGGCTCGTAGGATTTTTAGTGTTTTTTCCAGGAAAAATCAGCAACGCTTTTTTTTGCCAATTTGGAGAAGGTGTGATTACTCCAGAACAGCTCGTAGGTTTTTTAGTGTATTTTCAAGGAAAAATCAGCAACGCTTTTTTTTTGGCCATTTCGGAGAAGATGGGATTACTCGGGAACGGCTCGTAGGATTTTTAGTGTATTTTCCAGGAAAAATCAGCAACGTTTTTTTTTGGCCAATTTGGAGAAGATGGGATTACTCGGGAACGGCTCGTAGGATTTTTAGTGTAATTTCCAGGAAAAATCAGCAACGCTTTTTTTTGGCCAATTTGGAGAAGGTGTGATTACTCGGGAACGGCTCGTAGGATTTTTAGTGTATTTTCCAGGAAAAATCAACAACGCTTTTTTTGGCCAATTTGGAGAAGGTGTGATTACTCGGGAACGGCTCGTAGGTTTTTTAGTGTTTTTTCCAGGAAAAATCAGCAACGCTTTTTTTTGCCAATTTGGAGAAGGTGTGATTACTCGGGAACGGCTCATAAAATTTTTAATATATTTTCCAGGAAAAATGTGCAACGCTTTTTTTTTACCAATTTGGAGAAGGTGGGATTACTCGGGAACGGCTCGTAGGATTTTTAGTGTAATTTCCAGGAAAAATCAGCAACGCTTTTTTTTGGCCAATTTGGAGAAGTTGGGATTACTCGGGAACGGCTCGTAGGATTTTTAGTGTAATTTCCAGGGAAAATCAGCAACGCTTTTTTTTGGCCAATTTGGAGAAGGTGTGATTACTCGGGAACGGCTCGTAGGATTTTTAGTGTAATTTCCAGGAAAAATCAGCAACGCTTTTTTTTTTACCAATTTGGAGAAGGTGGGATTACTCGGGAACGGCTCGTAGGATTTTTAGTGTAATTTCCAGGAAAAATCAGCAACGCTTTTTTTTGGCCAATTTGGAGAAGGTGTGATTACTCGGGAACGGCTCGTAAGATTTTTAGTGTATTTTCCAGGAAAAATCAGCAACGCTTTTTTTGACCAATTTGGAGAAGATGGGATTACTCGGGAACGGCTCGTAGGTTTTTTAGTGTATTTTCCAGGAAAAATCAGCAACGCTTTTTTTGGCCAATTTGGAGAAGGTGTGATTACTCGGGAACGGCTCGTAGGATTTTTAGTGTATTTTCCAGGAAAAATCAACAACGCTTTTTTTGGCCAATTTGGAGAAGGTGTGATTACTCGGGAACGGCTCGTAGGATTTTTAGTGTATTTTCCAGGAAAAATCAACAACGCTTTTTTTTGCCAATTTGGAGAAGGTGTGATTACTCGGGAACGGCTCGTAGGATTTTTAGTGTATTTTCCAGGAAAAATCAGCAACGCTTTTTTTTGGCAATTTGGAGAAGGTGTGATTACTCGGGAACGGCTCGTAGGATTTTTAGTGTATTTTCCAGGAAAAATCAGCAACGCTTTTTTTGGCCAATTTGGAGAAGGTGTGATTACTCGGGAACGGCTCGTAGGATTTTTAGTGTATTTTCCAGGAAAAATCAGCAACGCTTTTTTTGGCCAATTTGGAGAAGGTGTGATTACTCGGGAACGGCTCGTAGGATTTTTAGTGTATTTTCCAGGAAAAATCAGCAACGCTTTTTTTTGGCCAATTTGGAGAAGGTGTGATTACTCGGGAACGGCTCGTAGGATTTTTAGTGTATTTTCCAGGAAAAATCAGCAACGCTTTTTTTGGCCAATTTGGAGAAGGTGTGATTACTCGGGAACGGCTCGTAGGATTTTTAGTGTATTTTCCAGGAAAAATCAGCAACGCTTTTTTTTGCCAATTTGGATAAGGTGTGATTACTCGGGAACGGCTCATAAAATTTTTAATATATTTTCCAGGAAAAATCAGCAACGCTTTTTTTTTGCTAATTTGGAGAAGATGGGATTACTCGGGAACGGCTCGTAGGATTTTTAGTGTATTTTCCAGGAAAAATTAGCAACGCTTTTTTTTGGCCAATTTGGAGAAGGTGTGATTACTCGGGAACGGCTCGTAGGATTTTTGGTGTATTTTCCAGGAAAAATCAACAACGATTTTTTTTGGCCAATTTGGAGAAGATGGGATTACTCGGGAACGGCTCGTAGGATTTTTAGTGTATTTTCCAGGAAATATCAGCAACGCTTTTTTTTGGCCAATTTGGAGAAGATGGGATTACTCGAAAACGGCTCGTAGGATTTTTAGTGTAATTTCCAGGAAAAATCAGCAACGCTTTTTTTGGCCAATTTGGAGAAGGTGTGATTACTCGGGAACGGCTCGTAAGATTTTTAGTGTTTTTTCCAGGAAAAATTAGCAACGCTTTTTTTTGCCAATTTGGAGAAGGTGTGATTACTCGGGAACGGCTCATAAAATTTTTAATATATTTTCCAGGAAAAATCAGCAACGCTTTTTTTTTTGCTAATTTGGAGAAGATGGGATTACTTGGGAACGGCTCGTAGGTTTTTTAGTGTATTTTTAAGGAAAAATCAGCAACGCTTTTTTTTGGCCAATTTGGAGAAGATGGGATTACTCGGGAACGGCTTGTAGGATTTTTAGTGTATTTTCCAGGAAAAATCAGCAACGCTTTTTTTTGGCCAATTTGGAGAAGGTGTGATTACTTGGGAACGGCTTGTAGGATTTTTAGTGTATTTTCCAGGAAAAATCAGCAACGCTTTTTTTTGGCCAATTTGGAGAAAATGGATTACTCGGGAATGGCTCGTAAGATTTTTAGTGTATTTTCCAGGAAAAATCAGCAACGCTTTTTTTTGGCCAATTCGGAGAAGGTGTGATTACTCGGGAACGGCTCGTGGGATTTTTAGTGTATTTTCCAGGAAAAATCAGCAACGCATTTTTTTGCCAATTTGGAGAAGATGGGATTACTCGGGAACGGCTCGTAGGATTTTTAGTGCATTTTCCAGGAAAAATCAGCAACGCTTTTTTTTGGCCAATTCGGAGAAGGTGTGATTACTCGGGAACGGCTCGTGGGATTTTTAGTGTATTTTCCAGGAAAAATCAGCAACGCATTTTTTTGCCAATTTGGAGAAGATGGGATTACTCGGGAACGGCTCGTAGGATTTTTAGTGTAATTTCCAGGAAAAATCAGCAACGCTTTTTTTTTGCTAATTTGGAGAAGGTGTGATTACTCGGGAACGGCTCGTAGGATTGTTAGTGTATTTTCCAGGAAAAATCAGCAACGCTTTTTTTTTGGCCAATTTGGAGAAGATGGGTTACTCGGGAATGGCTCGTAAGATTTTTAGTGTATTTTCCAGGAAAAATCAGCAACTCTTTTTTTTTGGCCAATTCGGAGAAGGTGTGATTACTCGGGAACGGCTCGTAGGATTTTTAGTGTATTTTCCAGGAAAAATCAGCAACGCTTTTTTTTGGCCAATTTGGAGAAGATGGATTACTCGGGAATGGCTCGTAAGATTTTTAGTGTATTTTCCAGGAAAAATCAGCAACGCTTTTTTTTGGCCAATTTGGAGAAGATGGGATTACTCGGGAACGGCTCGTAGGATTTTTAGTGTATTTTCCAGGAAAAATCAGCAACGCTTTTTTTTGGCCAATTTGGAGAAGGTGTGATTACTCGGGAACGGCTCGTAGGATTTTTAGTGTATTTTCCAGGAAAAATCAGCAACGCTTTTTTTTGGCCAATTTGGAGAAGATGGGTTACTCGGGAATGGCTCGTAAGATTTTTAGTGTATTTTCCAGGAAAAATCAGCAACGCTTTTTTTTGGCCAATTCGGAGAAGGTGTGATTACTCGGGAACGGCTCGTGGGATTTTTAGTGTATTTTCCAGGAAAAATCAGCAACGCTTTTTTTTGCCAATTTGGAGAAGATGGGATTACTCGGGAACGGCTCGTAGGATTTTTAGTGTAATTTCCAGGAAAAATCAGCAACGCTTTTTTTTTGCTAATTTGGAGAAGGTGTGATTACTCGGGAACGGCTCGTAGGATTTTTAGTGTATTTTCCAGGAAAAATCAGCTACGCTTTTTTTTGGCCAATTTGGAGAAGATGGGATTACTCGGGAACGGCTCGTAGGATTTTAAGTGTATTTTCCAGGAAAAATCAGCAACGCTTTTTTTTGCCAATTTGGAGAAGGTGTGATTACTCGGGAACGGCTCGTAGGATTTTTAGTGTATTTTCCAGGAAAAATCAACAACGCTTTTTTTTGCCAATTTGGAGAAGGTGTGATTACTCGGGAACGGCTCGTAGGATTTTTAGTGTATTTTCCAGGAAAAATCAGCAACGCTTTTTTTTGGCCAATTTGGAGAAGATGGGATTACTCGGGAACGGCTCGTAGGATTTTTAGTGTATTTTCCAGGAAAAATCAGCAACGCTTTTTTTTGGCCAATTTGGAGAAGATGGGATTACTCGGGAACGGCTCGTAGGATTTTTAGTGTAATTTCCAGGAAAAATCAGCAACGCTTTTTTTGGCCAATTTGGAGAAGGTGTGATTACTCGGGAACGGCTCGTAAGATTTTTAGTGTTTTTTCCAGGAAAAATCAGCAACGCTTCTTTTTGCCAATTTGGAGAAGGTGTGATTACTCGGGAACGGCTCATAAAATTTTTAATATATTTTCCAGAAAAAATCAGCAACGCTTTTTTTTGCCAATTTGGAGAAGATGGGATTACTCGGGAACGGCTCGTAGGATTTTTAGTGTATTTTCCAGGAAAAATCAGCAACGCTTTTTTTTGGCCAATTTGGAGAAGATGGGATTACTCGGGAACGGCTCGTAAGATTTTTAGTGTATTTTCCAGGAAAAATCAGCAACGCTTTTTTTTGGCCAATTTGGAGAAGGTGTGATTACTCGGGAACGGCTCGTAGGATTTTTAGTGTATTTTCCAGGAAAAATCAACAACGCTTTTTTTGGCCAATTTGGAGAAGGTGTGTTTACTCGGGAACGGCTCGTAAGATTTTTAGTGTTTTTTCCAGGAAAAATCAGCAACGCTTTTTTTTTGCTAATTTGGAGAAGATGGGATTACTTGGGAACGACTCGTAGGTTTTTTAGTGTATTTTCAAGGAAAAATCAGCAACGCTTTTTTTTGGCCAATTTGGAGAAGGTGTGATTACTCGGGAACGGCTCGTAAGATTTTTGATGTTTTTTCCAGGAAAAATCAGCAACGCTTTTTTTTTGCCAATTTGGAGAAGGTGTGATTACTCGGGAACGGCTCGTAGGTTTTTTAATATAATATATTAAAAAACCTACGAGCCGTTCCCGAGTAATCACACTTTCCAGGAAAAATCAGCAACGCTTTTTTTTGGCCAATTTGGAGAAGTTGGGATTACTCGGGAACGGCTCGTAAGATTTTTAGTGTATTTTCCAGGAAAAATCAGCAACGCTTTTTTTTGCCAATTTGGAGAAGGTGTGATTACTCGGGAACGGCTCGTAGGATTTTTAGTGTATTTTCCAGGAAAAATCAGCAACGATTTTTTTTGGCCAATTCGGAGAAGATGGGATTACTCGGAAACGGCTCGTAGGATTTTTAGTGTATTTTCCAGGAAAAATCAACAACGCTTTTTTTTTTGCCAATTTGGAGAAGGTGTGATTACTCGGGAACGGCTCGTAGGATTTTTAGTGTATTTTCCAGGAAAAATCAGCAACGCTTTTTTTTGGCCAATTTGGAGACGATGGGATTACTCGGGAACGGCTCGTAGGATTTTTAGTGTAATTTCCAGGAAAAATCAGCAACGCTTTTTTTTGGCCAATTTGGAGAAGGTGTGATTACTCGGGAACGGCTCGTAAGATTTTTAGTGTTTTTTCCAGGAAAAATCAGCAACGCTTTTTTTTGCCAATTTGGAGAAGGTGTGATTACTCGGGAACGGCTCATAAAATTTTTAATATATTTTCCAGGAAAAATCAGCAACGCTTTTTTTTTTTTGCTAATTTGGAGAAGATGGGATTACTTGGGAACGGCTCGTAGGTTTTTTAGTGTATTTTCCAGGAAAAATCAGCAACGCTTTTTTTTGCCAATTTGGAGAAGGTGTGATTACTCGGGAACGGCTCGTAGGATTTTTAGAGTAATTTCCAGGAAAAATCAGCAATGCTTTTTTTTGGCCAATTTGGAGAAGATGGGATTACTCGGGAACGGCTCGTAGGATTTTTAGTGTATTTTCCAGGAAAAATCAGCAACGCTTTTTTTGGCCAATTTGGAGAAGATGGGATTACTCGGGAACGGCTCGTAGGATTTTTAATATATTTTCCAGGAAAAATCAGCAACGCTTTTTTTTTTGCTAATTTGGAGAAGATGGGATTACTCGGGAACGGCTCGTAGGTTTTTTAGTGTATTTTCAAGGAAAAATCAGCAACGTTTTTTTTGGCCAATTTGGAGAAGATGGGATTACTCGGGAACGGCTCGTAGGATTTTTAGTGTATTTTCCAGGAAAAATCAGCAACGTTTTTTTTTTGGCCAATTTGGAGAAGATGGGATTACTCGGGAACGGCTCGTAGGATTTTTAGTGTAATTTCCAGGAAAAATCAGCAACGCTTTTTTTTGGCCAATTTGGAGAAGGTGTGATTACTCGGGAACGGCTCGTAGGTTTGTTATTTTCAAGGAAAAATCAGCAACACTTTTTTTTTGCTAATTTGGAGAAGGTGTGATTACTCGGGAACGGCTCGTAGGATTTTTAGTGTAATTTCCAGGAAAAATCAGCAACGCTTTTTTTTGGCCAATTTGGAGAAGGTGTGATTACTCGGGAACGGCTCGTAAGATTTTTAGTGTTTTTTCCAGGAAAAATCAGCAAAGCTTTTTTTTGCCAATTTGGAGAAGGTGTGATTACTCCAGAACGGCTCGTAGGTTTTTTAGTGTATTTTCAAGGAAAAATCAGCAACGCTTTTTTTTTGGCCATTTCGGAGAAGATGGGATTACTCCAGAACGGCTCGTAGGATTTTTAGTGTATTTTCCAGGAAAAATCAGCAACGTTTTTTTTTGGCCAATTTGGAGAAGATGGGATTACTCGGGAACGGCTCGTAGGATTTTTAGTGTAATTTCCAGGAAAAATCAGCAACGCTTTTTTTTTGGCCAATTTGGAGAAGGTGTGATTACTCGGGAACGGCTCGTAAGATTTTTAGTGTTTTTTCCAGGAAAAATCAGCAACGCTTTTTTTGGCCAATTTGGAGAAGGTGTGATTACTCGGGAACGGCTCATAAAATTTTTAATATATTTTCCAGGAAAAATCAGCAACGCTTTTTTTTTTTGCTAATTTGGAGAAGATGGGATTACTCGGGAACGGCTCGTAGGATTTTTAGTGTAATTTCCAGGAAAAATCAGCAACGCTTTTTTTTTGCCAATTTGGAGAAGATGGGATTACTCGGGAACGGCTCGTAAGATTTTTAGTGTATTTTCCAGGAAAAATCAACAACGCTTTTTTTTTGGCAATTTGGAGAAGATGGGATTACTCGGGAACGGCTCGTAAGATTTTTAGTGTATTTTCCAGGAAAAATCAGCAACGCTTTTTTTTGGCCAATTTGGAGAAGGTGTGATTACTCGGGAACGGCTCGTAAGATTTTTAGTGTATTTTCCAGGAAAAATCAGCAACGCTTTTTTTTGCCAATTTGGAGAAGGTGTGATTACTCGGGAACGGCTCGTAGGATTTTTAGTGTAATTTCCAGGAAAAATCAGCAACGCTTTTTTTTGGCCAATTTGGAGAAGGTGTGATTACTCGGGAACGGCTCATAAAATTTTTAATATATTTTCCAGGAAAAATCAGCAACGCTTTTTTTTTTGCTAATTTGGAGAAGATGGGATTACTTGGGAACGGCTCGTAGGTTTTTTAGTGTATTTTCCAGGAAAAATCAGCAACGCTTTTTTTTGCCAATTTGGAGAAGGTGTGATTACTCGGGAACGGCTCGTAGGACTTTTAGAGTAATTTCCAGGAAAAATCAGCAACGCTTTTTTTTGGCCAATTTGGAGAAGATGGGATTACTCGGGAACGGCTCGTAGGATTTTTAGTGTATTTTCCAGGAAAAATCAGCAACGCTTTTTTTGGCCAATTTGGAGAAGATGGGATTACTCGGGAACGGCTCGTAGGATTTTTAATATATTTTCCAGGAAAAATCAGCAACGCTTTTTTTTTTGCTAATTTGGAGAAGATGGGATTACTCGGGAACGGCTCGTAGGTTTTTTAGTGTATTTTCAAGGAAAAATCAACAACGTTTTTTTTGGCCAATTTGGAGAAGATGGGATTACTCGGGAACGGCTCGTAGGATTTTTAGTGTATTTTCCAGGAAAAATCAGCAACGTTTTTTTTTTGGCCAATTTGGAGAAGATGGGATTACTCGGGAACGGCTCGTAGGATTTTTAGTGTAATTTCCAGGAAAAATCAGCAACGCTTTTTTTTGGCCAATTTGGAGAAGGTGTGATTACTCGGGAACGGCTCGTAGGTTTGTTATTTTCAAGGAAAAATCAGCAACACTTTTTTTTTGCTAATTTGGAGAAGGTGTGATTACTCGGGAACGGCTCGTAGGATTTTTAGTGTAATTTCCAGGAAAAATCAGCAACGCTTTTTTTTGGCCAATTTGGAGAAGGTGTGATTACTCGGGAACGGCTCGTAAGATTTTTAGTGTTTTTTCCAGGAAAAATCAGCAAAGCTTTTTTTTGCCAATTTGGAGAAGGTGTGATTACTCCAGAACGAACGGCTCGTAGGTTTTTTAGTGTATTTTCAAGGAAAAATCAGCAACGCTTTTTTTTTGGCCATTTCGGAGAAGATGGGATTACTCCAGAACGGCTCGTAGGTTTTTTAGTGTATTTTCCAGGAAAAATCAGCAACGCTTTTTTTGGCCAATTTGGAGAAGGTGTGATTACTCGGGAACGGCTCGTAGGATTTTTAGTGTATTTTCCAGGAAAAATCAGCAATGCTTTTTTTTTGCTAATTTGGAGAAGGTGTGATTACTCGGGAACGGCTCGTAGGATTTTTAGTGTAATTTCCAGGAAAAATCAGCAACGCTTTTTTTTGGCCAATTTGGAGAAGGTGTGATTACTCGGGAACGGCTCGTAAGATTTTTAGTGTTTTTTCCAGGAAAAATCAGCAACGCTTTTTTTTGCCAATTTGGAGAAGGTGTGATTACTCGGGAACGGCTCGTAGGTTTTTTAGTGTATTTTCAAGGAAAAATCAGCAACGTTTTTTTTGGCCAATTTGGAGAAGATGGGATTACTCGGGAACGGCTCGTAGGATTTTTAGTGTATTTTCCAGGAAAAATCAGCAACGTTTTTTTTTGGCCAATTTGGAGAAGATGGGATTCCTCGGGAACGGCTCGTAGGATTTTTAGTGTAATTTCCAGGAAAAATCAGCAACGCTTTTTTTTGGCCAATTTGGAGAAGGTGTGATTACTCGGGAACGGCTCGTAAGATTTTTAGTGTTTTTTCCAGGAAAAATCAGCAACGCTTTTTTTGGCCAATTTGGAGAAGGTGTGATTACTCGGGAACGGCTCATAAAATTTTTAATATATTTTCCAGGAAAAATCAGCAACGCTTTTTTTTTTGCTAATTTGGAGAAGATGGGATTACTCGGGAACGGCTCGTAGGATTTTTAGTGTAATTTCCAGGAAAAATCAGCAACGCTTTTTTTTGGCCAATTTGGAGAAGATGGGATTACTCGGGAACGGCTCGTAAGATTTTTAGTGTATTTTCCAGGAAAAATCAACAACGCTTTTTTTTTGGCAATTTGGAGAAGATGGGATTACTCGGGAACGGCTCGTAAGATTTTTAGTGTATTTTCCAGGAAAAATCAGCAACGCTTTTTTTTGGCCAATTTGGAGAAGGTGTGATTACTCGGGAACGGCTCGTAAGATTTTTAGTGTATTTTCCAGGAAAAATCAGCAACGCTTTTTTTTGCCAATTTGGAGAAGGTGTGATTACTCGGGAACGGCTCGTAGGTTTTTTAGTGTATTTTCCAGGAAAAATCAGCAACGCTTTTTTTGGCCAATTTGGAGAAGATGGGATTACTCGGGAACGGCTCGTAAGATTTTTAGTGTATTTTCCAGGAAAAATCAGCAACGCTTTTTTTTGCCAATTTGGAGAAGATGGGATTACTCGGGAACAGCTCGTAGGATTTTTAGTGTAATTTCCAGGAAAAATCAGTAACGCTTTTTTTTGGCCAATTTGGAGAAGATGGGATTACTCGGGAACGGCTCGTAGGATTTTTAGTGTATTTTCCAGGAAAAATCAGCAACGCTTTTTTTTGCCAATTTGGAGAAGATGGGATTACTCGGGAACAGCTCGTAGGATTTTTAGTGTAATTTCCAGGAAAAATCAGTAACGCTTTTTTTTTTGCTAATTTGGAGAAGATGGGATTACTCGGGAACGGCTCGTAGGATTTTTAGTGTAATTTCCAGGAAAAATCAGCAACGCTTTTTTTTGCCAATTTGGAGAAGATGGGATTACTCGGGAACAGCTCGTAGGATTTTTAGTGTAATTTCCAGGAAAAATCAGTAACGCTTTTTTTTTTGCTAATTTGGAGAAGATGGGATTACTCGGGAACGGCTCGTAGGTTTTTTAGTGTATTTTCCAGGAAAAATCAGCAACGCTTTTTTTGGCCAATTTGGAGAAGATGGGATTACTCGGGAACGGCTCGTAAGATTTTTAGTGTATTTTCCAGGAAAAATCAGCAACGCTTTTTTTTGGCCAATTTGGAGAAGGTGTGATTACTCGGGAACGGCTCGTAGGATTTTTAGTGTATTTTCCAGGAAAAATCAACAACGCTTTTTTTGGCCAATTTGGAGAAGGTGTGATTACTCGGGAACGGCTCGTAAGATTTTTAGTGTTTTTTCCAGGAAAAATCAGCAACGCTTTTTTTTTGCTAATTTGGAGAAGATGGGATTACTTGGGAACGACTCGTAGGTTTTTTAGTGTATTTTCAAGGAAAAATCAGCAACGCTTTTTTTTGGCCAATTTGGAGAAGGTGTGATTACTCGGGAACGGCTCGTAAGATTTTTGATGTTTTTTCCAGGAAAAATCAGCAACGCTTTTTTTTTGCCAATTTGGAGAAGGTGTGATTACTCGGGAACGGCTCGTAGGTTTTTTAATATATAATAAAATCAGCAACGCTTTTTTTTGGCCAATTTGGAGAAGTTGGGATTACTCGGGAACGGCTCGTAAGATTTTTAGTGTATTTTCCAGGAAAAATCAGCAACGCTTTTTTTTGCCAATTTGGAGAAGGTGTGATTACTCGGGAACGGCTCGTAGGATTTTTAGTGTATTTTCCAGGAAAAATCAGCAACGATTTTTTTTGGCCAATTCGGAGAAGATGGGATTACTCGGGAACGGCTCGTAGGATTTTTAGTGTATTTTCCAGGAAAAATCAACAACGCTTTTTTTTTTGCCAATTTGGAGAAGGTGTGATTACTCGGGAACGGCTCGTAGGATTTTTAGTGTATTTTCCAGGAAAAATCAGCAACGCTTTTTTTTGGCCAATTTGGAGAAGATGGGATTACTCGGGAACGGCTCGTAGGATTTTTAGTGTATTTTCCAGGAAAAATCAGCAACGCTTTTTTTTGGCCAATTTGGAGAAGATGGGATTACTCGGGAACGGCTCGTAGGATTTTTAGTGTAATTTCCAGGAAAAATCAGCAACGCTTTTTTTTGGCCAATTTGGAGAAGGTGTGATTACTCGGGAACGGCTCGTAAGATTTTTAGTGTTTTTTCCAGGAAAAATCAGCAACGCTTTTTTTTGCCAATTTGGAGAAGGTGTGATTACTCGGGAACGGCTCATAAAATTTTTAATATATTTTCCAGGAAAAATCAGCAACGCTTTTTTTTTTTGCTAATTTGGAGAAGATGGGATTACTTGGGAACGGCTCGTAGGTTTTTTAGTGTATTTTCCAGGAAAAATCAGCAACGCTTTTTTTTGCCAATTTGGAGAAGGTGTGATTACTCGGGAACGGCTCGTAGGATTTTTAGAGTAATTTCCAGGAAAAATCAGCAACGCTTTTTTTTTGCCAATTTGGAGAAGATGGGATTACTCGGGAACGGCTCGTAGGATTTTTAGTGTATTTTCCAGGAAAAATCAGCAACGCTTTTTTTGGCCAATTTGGAGAAGATGGGATTACTCGGGAACGGCTCGTAGGATTTTTAATATATTTTCCAGGAAAAATCAGCAACGCTTTTTTTTTTGCTAATTTGGAGAAGATGGGATTACTCGGGAACGGCTCGTAGGTTTTTTAGTGTATTTTCAAGGAAAAATCAGCAACGTTTTTTTTGGCCAATTTGGAGAAGATGGGATTACTCGGGAACGGCTCGTAGGATTTTTAGTGTATTTTCCAGGAAAAATCAGCAACGTTTTTTTTTTGGCCAATTTGGAGAAGATGGGATTACTCGGGAACGGCTCGTAGGATTTTTAGTGTAATTTCCAGGAAAAATCAGCAACGCTTTTTTTTGGCCAATTTGGAGAAGGTGTGATTACTCGGGAACGGCTCGTAGGTTTGTTATTTTCAAGGAAAAATCAGCAACACTTTTTTTTTGCTAATTTGGAGAAGGTGTGATTACTCGGGAACGGCTCGTAGGATTTTTAGTGTAATTTCCAGGAAAAATCAGCAACGCTTTTTTTTGGCCAATTTGGAGAAGGTGTGATTACTCGGGAACGGCTCGTAAGATTTTTAGTGTTTTTTCCAGGAAAAATCAGCAAAGCTTTTTTTTGCCAATTTGGAGAAGGTGTGATTACTCCAGAACGGCTCGTAGGTTTTTTAGTGTATTTTCAAGGAAAAATCAGCAACGCTTTTTTTTTGGCCATTTCGGAGAAGATGGGATTACTCCAGAACGGCTCGTAGGTTTTTTAGTGTATTTTCCAGGAAAAATCAGCAACGCTTTTTTTGGCCAATTTGGAGAAGGTGTGATTACTCGGGAACGGCTCGTAGGATTTTTAGTGTATTTTCCAGGAAAAATCAGCAATGCTTTTTTTTTGCTAATTTGGAGAAGGTGTGATTACTCGGGAACGGCTCGTAGGATTTTTAGTGTAATTTCCAGGAAAAATCAGCAACGCTTTTTTTTGGCCAATTTGGAGAAGGTGTGATTACTCGGGAACGGCTCGTAAGATTTTTAGTGTTTTTTCCAGGAAAAATCAGCAACGCTTTTTTTTGCCAATTTGGAGAAGGTGTGATTACTCGGGAACGGCTCGTAGGTTTTTTAGTGTATTTTCAAGGAAAAATCGCCAACGTTTTTTTTGGCCAATTTGGAGAAGATGGGATTACTCGGGAACGGCTCGTAGGATTTTTAGTGTATTTTCCAGGAAAAATCAGCAACGTTTTTTTTTGGCCAATTTGGAGAAGATGGGATTACTCGGGAACGGCTCGTAGGATTTTTAGTGTAATTTCCAGGAAAAATCAGCAACGCTTTTTTTTGGCCAATTTGGAGAAGGTGTGATTACTCGGGAACGGCTCGTAAGATTTTTAGTGTTTTTTCCAGGAAAAATCAGCAACGCTTTTTTTGGCCAATTTGGAGAAGGTGTGATTACTCGGGAACGGCTCATAAAATTTTTAATATATTTTCCAGGAAAAATTAGCAACGCTTTTTTTTTTGCTAATTTGGAGAAGATGGGATTACTCGGGAACGGCTCGTAGGATTTTTAGTGTAATTTCCAGGAAAAATCAGCAACGCTTTTTTTTGGCCAATTTGGAGAAGATGGGATTATTCGGGAACGGCTCGTAAGATTTTTAGTGTATTTTCCAGGAAAAATCAACAACGCTTTTTTTTGGCAATTTGGAGAAGATGGGATTACTCGGGAACGGCTCGTAAGATTTTTAGTGTATTTTCCAGGAAAAATCAGCAACGCTTTTTTTTGGCCAATTTGGAGAAGGTGTGATTACTCGGGAACGGCTCGTAAGATTTTTAGTGTAATTTCCAGGAAAAATCAACAACGCTTTTTTTTTGGCAATTTGGAGAAGATGGGATTACTCGGGAACGGCTCGTAGGATTTTTAGTGTAATTTCCAGGAAAAATCAGCAACGCTTTTTTTTGGCCAATTTGGAGAAGGTGTGATTACTCGGGAACGGCTCGTAGGTTTGTTATTTTCAAGGAAAAATCAGCAACACTTTTTTTTTGCTAATTTGGAGAAGGTGTGATTACTCGGGAACGGCTCGTAGGATTTTTAGTGTAATTTCCAGGAAAAATCAGCAACGCTTTTTTTTGGCCAATTTGGAGAAGGTGCGATTACTCGGGAACGGCTCGTAAGATTTTTAGTGTTTTTTCCAGGAAAAATCAGCAAAGCTTTTTTTTGCCAATTTGGAGAAGGTGTGATTACTCCAGAACGGCTCGTAGGTTTTTTAGTGTATTTTCAAGGAAAAATCAGCAACGCTTTTTTTTTGGCCATTTCGGAGAAGATGGGATTACTCCAGAACGGCTCGTAGGTTTTTTAGTGTATTTTCCAGGAAAAATCAGCAACGCTTTTTTTGGCCAATTTGGAGAAGGTGTGATTACTCGGGAACGGCTCGTAGGATTTTTAGTGTATTTTCCAGGAAAAATCAGCAATGCTTTTTTTTTGCTAATTTGGAGAAGGTGTGATTACTCGGGAACGGCTCGTAGGATTTTTAGTGTAATTTCCAGGAAAAATCAGCAACGCTTTTTTTTGGCCAATTTGGAGAAGGTGTGATTACTCGGGAACGGCTCGTAAGATTTTTAGTGTTTTTTCCAGGAAAAATCAGCAACGCTTTTTTTTGCCAATTTGGAGAAGGTGTGATTACTCGGGAACGGCTCGTAGGTTTTTTAGTGTATTTTCAAGGAAAAATCAGCAACGTTTTTTTTGGCCAATTTGGAGAAGATGGGATTACTCGGGAACGGCTCGTAGGATTTTTAGTGTATTTTCCAGGAAAAATCAGCAACGTTTTTTTTTGGCCAATTTGGAGAAGATGGGATTACTCGGGAACGGCTCGTAGGATTTTTAGTGTAATTTCCAGGAAAAATCAGCAACGCTTTTTTTTGGCCAATTTGGAGAAGGTGTGATTACTCGGGAACGGCTCGTGAGATTTTTAGTGTTTTTTCCAGGAAAAATCAGCAACGCTTTTTTTGGCCAATTTGGAGAAGGTGTGATTACTCGGGAACGGCTCATAAAATTTTTAATATATTTTCCAGGAAAAATCAGCAACGCTTTTTTTTTTGCTAATTTGGAGAAGATGGGATTACTCGGGAACGGCTCGTAGGATTTTTAGTGTAATTTCCAGGAAAAATCAGCAACGCTTTTTTTTGGCCAATTTGGAGAAGATGGGATTACTCGGGAACGGCTCGTAAGATTTTTAGTGTATTTTCCAGGAAAAATCAACAACGCTTTTTTTTTGGCAATTTGGAGAAGATGGGATTACTCGGGAACGGCTCGTAAGATTTTTAGTGTATTTTCCAGGAAAAATCAGCAACGCTTTTTTTTGGCCAATTTGGAGAAGGTGTGATTACTCGGGAACGGCTCGTAAGATTTTTAGTGTATTTTCCAGGAAAAATCAGCAACGCTTTTTTTTGCCAATTTGGAGAAGGTGTGATTACTCGGGAACGGCTCGTAGGTTTTTTAGTGTATTTTCCAGGAAAAATCAGCAACGCTTTTTTTTTGGCCAATTTGGAGAAGGTGTGATTACTCGGGAACGGCTCGTAGGTTTTTTAGTGTATTTTCCAGGAAAAATCAACAACGGTTTTTTTTGGCCAATTTGGAGAAGGTGGGATTACTCGGGAACGGCTCGTAGGATTTTTAGTGTATTTTCCAGGAAAAATCAGCAACGCTTTTTTTTGGCCAATTTGGAGAAGATGGGATTACTCGGGAACGGCTCGTAGGATTTTTAGTGTAATTTCCAGGAAAAATCAGCAACGCTTTTTTTTGGCCAATTTGGAGAAGGTGTGATTACTCGGGAACGGCTCGTAAGATTTTTAGTGTTTTTTCCAGGAAAAATCAGCAACGCTTTTTTTTGCCAATTTGGAGAAGGTGTGATTACTCGGGAACGGCTCATAAAATTTTTAATATATTTTCCAGGAAAAATCAGCAACGCTTTTTTTTTTTGCTAATTTGGAGAAGATGGGATTACTTGGGAACGGCTCGTAGGTTTTTTAGTGTATTTTCCAGGAAAAATCAGCAACGCTTTTTTTTGCCAATTTGGAGAAGGTGTGATTACTCGGGAACGGCTCGTAGGATTTTTAGAGTAATTTCCAGGAAAAATCAGCAACGCTTTTTTTTGGCCAATTTGGAGAAGATGGGATTACTCGGGAACGGCTCGTAGGATTTTTAGTGTATTTTCCAGGAAAAATCAGCAACGCTTTTTTTGGCCAATTTGGAGAAGATGGGATTACTCGGGAACGGCTCGTAGGATTTTTAATATATTTTCCAGGAAAAATCAGCAACGCTTTTTTTTTTGCTAATTTGGAGAAGATGGGATTACTCGGGAACGGCTCGTAGGTTTTTTAGTGTATTTTCAAGGAAAAATCAGCAACGTTTTTTTTGGCCAATTTGGAGAAGATGGGATTACTCGGGAACGGCTCGTAGGATTTTTAGTGTATTTTCCAGGAAAAATCAGCAACGTTTTTTTTTTGGCCAATTTGGAGAAGATGGGATTACTCGGGAACGGCTCGTAGGATTTTTAGTGTAATTTCCAGGAAAAATCAGCAACGCTTTTTTTTGGCCAATTTGGAGAAGGTGTGATTACTCGGGAACGGCTCGTAGGTTTGTTATTTTCAAGGAAAAATCAGCAACACTTTTTTTTTGCTAATTTGGAGAAGGTGTGATTACTCGGGAACGGCTCGTAGGATTTTTAGTGTAATTTCCAGGAAAAATCAGCAACGCTTTTTTTTGGCCAATTTGGAGAAGGTGTGATTACTCGGGAACGGCTCGTAAGATTTTTAGTGTTTTTTCCAGGAAAAATCAGCAAAGCTTTTTTTTTGCCAATTTGGAGAAGGTGTGATTACTCCAGAACGGCTCGTAGGTTTTTTAGTGTATTTTCAAGGAAAAATCAGCAACGCTTTTTTTTTGGCCATTTCGGAGAAGATGGGATTACTCCAGAACGGCTCGTAGGTTTTTTAGTGTATTTTCCAGGAAAAATCAGCAACGCTTTTTTTGGCCAATTTGGAGAAGGTGTGATTACTCGGGAACGGCTCGTAGGATTTTTAGTGTATTTTCCAGGAAAAATCAGCAATGCTTTTTTTTTGCTAATTTGGAGAAGGTGTGATTACTCGGGAACGGCTCGTAGGATTTTTAGTGTAATTTCCAGGAAAAATCAGCAACGCTTTTTTTTGGCCAATTTGGAGAAGGTGTGATTACTCGGGAACGGCTCGTAAGATTTTTAGTGTTTTTTCCAGGAAAAATCAGCAACGCTTTTTTTTGCCAATTTGGAGAAGGTGTGATTACTCGGGAACGGCTCGTAGGTTTTTTAGTGTATTTTCAAGGAAAAATCAGCAACGTTTTTTTTGGCCAATTTGGAGAAGATGGGATTACTCGGGAACGGCTCGTAGGATTTTTAGTGTATTTTCCAGGAAAAATCAGCAACGTTTTTTTTTGGCCAATTTGGAGAAGATGGGATTACTCGGGAACGGCTCGTAGGATTTTTAGTGTAATTTCCAGGAAAAATCAGCAACGCTTTTTTTTGGCCAATTTGGAGAAGGTGTGATTACTCGGGAACGGCTCGTAAGATTTTTAGTGTTTTTTCCAGGAAAAATCAGCAACGCTTTTTTTGGCCAATTTGGAGAAGGTGTGATTACTCGGGAACGGCTCGTAGGTTTTTTAGTGTATTTTCAAGGAAAAATCAGCAACGTTTTTTTTGGCCAATTTGGAGAAGATGGGATTACTCGGGAACGGCTCGTAGGATTTTTAATATATTTTCCAGGAAAAATCAGCAACGCTTTTTTTTTTGCTAATTTGGAGAAGATGGGATTACTCGGGAACGGCTCGTAGGATTTTAAGTGTAATTTCCAGGAAAAATCAGCAACGCTTTTTTTTGGCCAATTTGGAGAAGATGGGATTACTCGGGAACGGCTCGTAAGATTTTTAGTGTATTTTCCAGGAAAAATCAACAACGCTTTTTTTTTGGCAATTTGGAGAAGATGGGATTACTCGGGAACGGCTCGTAAGATTTTTAGTGTATTTTCCAGGAAAAATCAGCAACGCTTTTTTTTGGCCAATTTGGAGAAGGTGTGATTACTCGGGAACGGCTCGTAAGATTTGTAGTGTATTTTCCAGGAAAAATCAGCAACGCTTTTTTTTGCCAATTTGGAGAAGGTGTGATTACTCGGGAACGGCTCGTAGGTTTTTTAGTGTATTTTCCAGGAAAAATCAGCAACGCTTTTTTTGGCCAATTTGGAGAAGATGGGATTACTCGGGAACGGCTCGTAAGATTTTTAGTGTATTTTCCAGGAAAAATCAGCAACGCTTTTTTTTGCCAATTTGGAGAAGATGGGATTACTCGGGAACAGCTCGTAGGATTTTTAGTGTAATTTCCAGGAAAAATCAGTAACGCTTTTTTTTGGCCAATTTGGAGAAGATGGGATTACTCGGGAACGGCTCGTAGGATTTTTAGTGTATTTTCCAGGAAAAATCAGCAACGCTTTTTTTTGCCAATTTGGAGAAGATGGGATTACTCGGGAACAGCTCGTAGGATTTTTAGTGTAATTTCCAGGAAAAATCAGTAACGCTTTTTTTTTGCTAATTTGGAGAAGATGGGATTACTCGGGAACGGCTCGTAGGATTTTTAGTGTAATTTCCAGGAAAAATCAGCAACGCTTTTTTTTGCCAATTTGGAGAAGATGGGATTACTCGGGAACAGCTCGTAGGATTTTTAGTGTAATTTCCAGGAAAAATCAGTAACGCTTTTTTTTTTGCTAATTTGGAGAAGATGGGATTACTCGGGAACGGCTCGTAGGTTTTTTAGTGTATTTTCCAGGAAAAATCAGCAACGCTTTTTTTGGCCAATTTGGAGAAGATGGGATTACTCGGGAACGGCTCGTAAGATTTTTAGTGTATTTTCCAGGAAAAATCAGCAACGCTTTTTTTTGGCCAATTTGGAGAAGGTGTGATTACTCGGGAACGGCTCGTTGGATTTTTAGTGTATTTTCCAGGAAAAATCAACAACGCTTTTTTTGGCCAATTTGGAGAAGGTGTGATTACTCGGGAACGGCTCGTAAGATTTTTAGTGTTTTTTCCAGGAAAAATCAGCAACGCTTTTTTTTTGCTAATTTGGAGAAGATGGGATTACTTGGGAACGACTCGTAGGTTTTTTAGTGTATTTTCAAGGAAAAATCAGCAACGCTTTTTTTTGGCCAATTTGGAGAAGGTGTGATTACTCGGGAACGGCTCGTAAGATTTTTGATGTTTTTTCCAGGAAAAATCAGCAACGCTTTTTTTTTGCCAATTTTAATATAATATATTAAAAAACCTACGAGCCGTTCCCGAGTAATCACACCTTCCAGGAAAAATCAGCAACGCTTTTTTTTGGCCAATTTGGAGAAGTTGGGATTACTCGGGAACGGCTCGTAAGATTTTTAGTGTATTTTCCAGGAAAAATCAGCAACGCTTTTTTTTGCCAATTTGGAGAAGGTGTGATTACTCGGGAACGGCTCGTAGGATTTTTAGTGTATTTTCCAGGAAAAATCAGCAACGATTTTTTTTGGCCAATTCGGAGAAGATGGGATTACTCGGGAACGGCTCGTAGGATTTTTAGTGTATTTTCCAGGAAAAATCAACAACGCTTTTTTTTTTGCCAATTTGGAGAAGGTGTGATTACTCGGGAACGGCTCGTAGGATTTTTAGTGTATTTTCCAGGAAAAATCAGCAACGCTTTTTTTTGGCCAATTTGGAGAAGATGGGATTACTCGGGAACGGCTCGTAGGATTTTTAGTGTATTTTCCAGGAAAAATCAGCAACGCTTTTTTTTGGCCAATTTGGAGAAGATGGGATTACTCGGGAACGGCTCGTAGGATTTTTAGTGTAATTTCCAGGAAAAATCAGCAACGCTTTTTTTTGGCCAATTTGGAGAAGGTGTGATTACTCGGGAACGGCTCGTAAGATTTTTAGTGTTTTTTCCAGGAAAAATCAGCAACGCTTTTTTTTGCCAATTTGGAGAAGGTGTGATTACTCGGGAACGGCTCATAAAATTTTTAATATATTTTCCAGAAAAAATCAGCAACGCTTTTTTTTTTTGCTAATTTGGAGAAGATGGGATTACTTGGGAACAGCTCGTAGGTTTTTTAGTGTATTTTCCAGGAAAAATCAGCAACGCTTTTTTTTGCCAATTTGGAGAAGGTGTGATTACTCGGGAACGGCTCGTAGGATTTTTAGAGTAATTTCCAGGAAAAATCAGCAACGCTTTTTTTTGGCCAATTTGGAGAAGATGGGATTACTCGGGAACGGCTCGTAGGATTTTTAGTGTATTTTCCAGGAAAAATCAGCAACGCTTTTTTTGGCCAATTTGGAGAAGATGGGATTACTCGGGAACGGCTCGTAGGATTTTTAATATATTTTCCAGGAAAAATCAGCAACGCTTTTTTTTTTGCTAATTTGGAGAAGATGGGATTACTCGGGAACGGCTCGTAGGTTTTTTAGTGTATTTTCAAGGAAAAATCAGCAACGTTTTTTTTGGCCAATTTGCAGAAGATGGGATTACTCGGGAACGGCTCGTAGGATTTTTAGTGTATTTTCCAGGAAAAATCAGCAACGTTTTTTTTTTGGCCAATTTGGAGAAGATGGGATTACTCGGGAACGGCTCGTAGGATTTTTAGTGTAATTTCCAGGAAAAATCAGCAACGCTTTTTTTTGGCCAATTTGGAGAAGGTGTGATTACTCGGGAACGGCTCGTAGGTTTGTTATTTTCAAGGAAAAATCAGCAACACTTTTTTTTTGCTAATTTGGAGAAGGTGTGATTACTCGGGAACGGCTCGTAGAATTTTTAGTGTAATTTCCAGGAAAAATCAGCAACGCTTTTTTTTGGCCAATTTGGAGAAGGTGTGATTACTCGGGAACGGCTCGTAAGATTTTTAGTGTTTTTTCCAGGAAAAATCAGCAAAGCTTTTTTTTGCCAATTTGGAGAAGGTGTGATTACTCCAGAACGGCTCGTAGGTTTTTTAGTGTATTTTCAAGGAAAAATCAGCAACGCTTTTTTTTTTGGCCATTTCGGAGAAGATGGGATTACTCCAGAACGGCTCGTAGGTTTTTTAGTGTATTTTCCAGGAAAAATCAGCAACGCTTTTTTTGGCCAATTTGGAGAAGGTGTGATTACTCGGGAACGGCTCGTAGGATTTTTAGTGTATTTTCCAGGAAAAATCAGCAATGCTTTTTTTTTGCTAATTTGGAGAAGGTGTGATTACTCGGGAACGGCTCGTAGGATTTTTAGTGTAATTTCCAGGAAAAATCAGCAACGCTTTTTTTTGGCCAATTTGGAGAAGGTGTGATTACTCGGGAACGGCTCGTAAGATTTTTAGTGTTTTTTCCAGGAAAAATCAGCAACGCTTTTTTTTGCCAATTTGGAGAAGGTGTGATTACTCGGGAACGGCTCGTAGGTTTTTTAGTGTATTTTCAAGGAAAAATCAGCAACTTTTTTTTGGCCAATTTGGAGAAGATGGGATTACTCGGGAACGGCTCGTTGGATTTTTAGTGTATTTTCCAGGAAAAATCAGCAACGTTTTTTTTTGGCCAATTTGGAGAAGATGGGATTACTCGGGAACGGCTCGTAGGATTTTTAGTGTAATTTCCAGGAAAAATCAGCAACGCTTTTTTTTGGCCAATTTGGAGAAGGTGTGATTACTCGGGAACGGCTCGTAAGATTTTTAGTGTTTTTTCCAGGAAAAATCAGCAACGCTTTTTTTGGCCAATTTGGAGAAGGTGTGATTACTCGGGAACGGCTCATAAAATTTTTAATATATTTTCCAGGAAAAATCAGCAACGCTTTTTTTTTGCTAATTTGGAGAAGATGGGATTACTCGGGAACGGCTCGTAGGATTTTTAGTGTAATTTCCAGGAAAAATCAGCAACGCTTTTTTTTGGCCAATTTGGAGAAGATGGGATTACTCGGGAACGGCTCGTAAGATTTTTAGTGTATTTTCCAGGAAAAATCAACAACGCTTTTTTTTTGGCAATTTGGAGAAGATGGGATTACTCGGGAACGGCTCGTAAGATTTTTAGTGTATTTTCCAGGAAAAATCAGCAACGCTTTTTTTTGGCCAATTTGGAGAAGGTGTGATTACTCGGGAACGGCTCGTAAGATTTTTAGTGTATTTTCCAGGAAAAATCAGCAACGCTTTTTTTTGCCAATTTGGAGAAGGTGTGATTACTCGGGAACGGCTCGTAGGTTTTTTAGTGTATTTTCCAGGAAAAATCAGCAACGCTTTTTTTGGCCAATTTGGAGAAGATGGGATTACTCGGGAACGGCTCGTAAGATTTTTAGTGTATTTTCCAGGAAAAATCAGCAACGCTTTTTTTTGCCAATTTGGAGAAGATGGGATTACTCGGGAACAGCTCGTAGGATTTTTAGTGTAATTTCCAGGAAAAATCAGTAACGCTTTTTTTTGGCCAATTTGGAGAAGATGGGATTACTCGGGAACGGCTCGTAGGATTTTTAGTGTATTTTCCAGGAAAAATCAGCAACGCTTTTTTTTGGCCAATTTGGAGAAGGTGTGATTACTCGGGAACGGCTCGTAGGATTTTTAGTGTATTTTCCAGGAAAAATCAGCAACGCTTTTTTTTGGCCAATTTGGAGAAGATGGGTTACTCGGGAATGGCTCGTAAGATTTTTAGTGTATTTTCCAGGAAAAATCAGCAACGCTTTTTTTTGCTAATTTAGAGAAGGTGTGATTACTCGGGAACGGCTCGTAGGATTTTTAGTGTATTTTCCAGGAAAAATCAGCAACGCTTTTTTTTGGCCAATTTGGAGAAGATAAGATTACTCGGGAACGGCTCGTAGGATTTTGAGTGTAATTTCCAGGAAAAATCAGTAACGCTTTTTTTTGGCCAATTTGGAGAAGATGGGATTACTCGGGAACGGCTCGTAGGATTTTTAGTGTATTTTCCAGGAAAAATCAGCAACGCTTTTTTTTGGCCAACTTGGAGAAGGTGTGATTACTCGGGAACGGCTCGTAGGATTTTTAGTGTATTTTCCAGGAAAAATCAGCAACGCTTTTTTTTGGCCAATTTGGAGAAGATGGGTTACTCGGGAATGGCTCGTAAGATTTTTAGTGTATTTTCCAGGAAAAATCAGCAACGCTTTTTTTGGCCAATTCGGAGAAGATGGGATTACTCGGGAACAGCTCGTAGGATTTTTAGTGTAATTTCCAGGAAAAATCAGTAACGCTTTTTTTTGGCCAATTTGGAGAAGATGGGATTACTCGGGAACGGCTCGTAGGATTTTTAGTGTATTTTCCAGGAAAAATCAGCAACGCTTTTTTTTGGCCAATTTGGAGAAGGTGTGATTACTCGGGAACGGCTCGTAGGATTTTTAGTGTATTTTCCAGGAAAAATCAGCAACGCTTTTTTTTGGCCAATTTGGAGAAGATGGGTTACTCGGGAATGGCTCGTAAGATTTTTAGTGTATTTTCCAGGAAAAATCAGCAACGCTTTTTTTTGGCCAATTCGGAGAAGGTGTGATTACTCGGGAACGGCTTGTGGGATTTTTAGTGTATTTTCCAGGAAAAATCAGCAACGCTTTTTTTTGCCAATTTGGAGAAGATGGGATTACTCGGGAACGGCTCGTAAGATTTTTAGTGTATTTTCCAGGAAAAATCAGCAACGCTTTTTTTTGCCAATTTGGAGAAGGTGTGATTACTCGGGAACGGCTCGTAGGTTTTTTAGTGTATTTTCCAGGAAAAATCAGCAACGCTTTTTTTGGCCAATTTGGAGAAGATGGGATTACTCGGGAACGGCTCGTAAGATTTTTAGTGTATTTTCCAGGAAAAATCAGCAACGCTTTTTTTTGCCAATTTGGAGAAGATGGGATTACTCGGGAACAGCTCGTAGGATTTTTAGTGTAATTTCCAGGAAAAATCAGTAACGCTTTTTTTTGGCCAATTTGGAGAAGATGGGATTACTCGGGAACGGCTCGTAGGATTTTTAGTGTATTTTCCAGGAAAAATCAGCAACGCTTTTTTTTTTGCTAATTTGGAGAAGATGGGATTACTCGGGAACGGCTCGTAGGATTTTTAGTGTAATTTCCAGGAAAAATCAGCAACGCTTTTTTTTGGCCAATTTGGAGAAGATGGGATTACTCGGGAACGGCTCGTAAGATTTTTAGTGTATTTTCCAGGAAAAATCAACAACGCTTTTTTTTTTGGCAATTTGGAGAAGATGGGATTACTCGGGAACGGCTCGTAAGATTTTTAGTGTATTTTCCAGGAAAAATCAGCAACGCTTTTTTTTGGCCAATTTGGAGAAGGTGTGATTACTCGGGAACGGCTCGTAAGATTTTTAGTGTATTTTCCAGGAAAAATCAGCAACGCTTTTTTTTGCCAATTTGGAGAAGGTGTGATTACTCGGGAACGGCTCGTAGGTTTTTTAGTGTATTTTCCAGGAAAAATCAGCAACGCTTTTTTTGGCCAATTTGGAGAAGATGGGATTACTCGGGAACGGCTCGTAAGATTTTTAGTGTATTTTCCAGGAAAAATCAGCAACGCTTTTTTTTGCCAATTTGGAGAAGATGGGATTACTCGGGAACAGCTCGTAGGATTTTTAGTGTAATTTCCAGGAAAAATCAGTAACGCTTTTTTTTGGCCAATTTGGAGAAGATGGTATTACTCGGGAACGGCTCGTAGGATTTTTAGTGTATTTTCCAGGAAAAATCAGCAACGCTTTTTTTTGGCCAATTTGGAGAAGGTGTGATTACTCGGGAACGGCTCGTAGGATTTTTAGTGTATTTTCCAGGAAAAATCAGCAACGCTTTTTTTTGGCCAATTTGGAGAAGATGGGTTACTCGGGAATGGCTCGTAAGATTTTTAGTGTATTTTCCAGGAAAAATCAGCAACGCTTTTTTTTGCTAATTTGGAGAAGGTGTGATTACTCGGGAACGGCTCGTAGGATTTTTAGTGTATTTTCCAGGAAAAATCAGCAACGCTTTTTTTTGGCCAATTTGGAGAAGATAAGATTACTCGGGAACGGCTCGTAGGATTTTGAGTGTAATTTCCAGGAAAAATCAGTAACGCTTTTTTTTGGCCAATTTGGAGAAGATGGGATTACTCGGGAACGGCTCGTAGGATTTTTAGTGTATTTTCCAGGAAAAATCAGCAACGCTTTTTTTTGGCCAATTTGGAGAAGGTGTGATTACTCGGGAACGGCTCGTAGGATTTTTAGTGTATTTTCCAGGAAAAATCAGCAACGCTTTTTTTTGGCCAATTTGGAGAAGATGGGTTACTCGGGAATGGCTCGTAAGATTTTTAGTGTATTTTCCAGGAAAAATCAGCAACGCTTTTTTTGGCCAATTCGGAGAAGATGGGATTACTCGGGAACAGCTCGTAGGATTTTTAGTGTAATTTCCAGGAAAAATCAGTAACGCTTTTTTTTGGCCAATTTGGAGAAGATGGGATTACTCGGGAACGGCTCGTAGGATTTTTAGTGTATTTTCCAGGAAAAATCAGCAACGCTTTTTTTTGGTCAATTTGGAGAAGGTGTGATTACTCGGGAACGGCTCGTAGGATTTTTAGTGTATTTTCCAGGAAAAATCAGCAACGCTTTTTTTTGGCCAATTTGGAGAAGATGGGTTACTCGGGAATGGCTCGTAAGATTTTTAGTGTATTTTCCAGGAAAAATCAGCAACGCTTTTTTTTGGCCAATTCGGAGAAGGTGTGATTACTCGGGAACGGCTCGTGGGATTTTTAGTGTATTTTCCAGGAAAAATCAGCAACGCTTTTTTTTGCCAATTTGGAGAAGATGGGATTACTCGGGAACGGCTCGTAAGATTTTTAGTGTATTTTCCAGGAAAAATCAGCAACGCTTTTTTTTGCCAATTTGGAGAAGGTGTGATTACTCGGGAACGGCTCGTAGGTTTTTTAGTGTATTTTCCAGGAAAAATCAGCAACGCTTTTTTTGGCCAATTTGGAGAAGATGGGATTACTCGGGAACGGCTCGTAAGATTTTTAGTGTATTTTCCAGGAAAAATCAGCAACGCTTTTTTTTGCCAATTTGGAGAAGATGGGATTACTCGGGAACAGCTCGTAGGATTTTTAGTGTAATTTCCAGGAAAAATCAGTAACGCTTTTTTTTGGCCAATTTGGAGAAGATGGGATTACTCGGGAACGGCTCGTAGGATTTTTAGTGTATTTTCCAGGAAAAATCAGCAACGCTTTTTTTTGGCCAATTTGGAGAAGGTGTGATTACTCGGGAACGGCTCGTAGGATTTTTAGTGTATTTTCCAGGAAAAATCAGCAACGCTTTTTTTTGGCCAATTTGGAGAAGATGGGTTACTCGGGAATGGCTCGTAAGATTTTTAGTGTATTTTCCAGGAAAAATCAGCAACGCTTTTTTTTGCTAATTTGGAGAAGGTGTGATTACTCGGGAACGGCTCGTAGGATTTTTAGTGTATTTTCCAGGAAAAATCAGCAACGCTTTTTTTTGGCCAATTTGGAGAAGATAAGATTACTCGGGAACGGCTCGTAGGATTTTGAGTGTAATTTCCAGGAAAAATCAGTAACGCTTTTTTTTGGCCAATTTGGAGAAGATGGGATTACTCGGGAACGGCTCGTAGGATTTTTAGTGTATTTTCCAGGAAAAATCAGCAACGCTTTTTTTTGGCCAATTTGGAGAAGGTGTGATTACTCGGGAACGGCTCGTAGGATTTTTAGTGTATTTTCCAGGAAAAATCAGCAACGCTTTTTTTTGGCCAATTTGGAGAAGATGGGTTACTCGGGAATGGCTCGTAAGATTTTTAGTGTATTTTCCAGGAAAAATCAGCAACGCTTTTTTTTGGCCAATTCGGAGAAGGTGTGATTACTCGGGAACGGCTCGTGGGATTTTTAGTGTATTTTCCAGGAAAAATCAGCAACGCTTTTTTTTTGCCAATTTGGAGAAGATGGGATTACACGGGAACGGCTCGTAGGATTTTTAGTGTAATTTCCAGGAAAAATCAGCAACGCTTTTTTTTTGCTAATTTGGAGAAGGTGTGATTACTCGGGAACGGCTCGTAGGATTTTTAGTGTATTTTCCAGGAAAAATCAGCAACGCTTTTTTTGGCCAATTTGGAGAAGATGGGATTACTCGGGAACGGCTCGTAGGATTTTAAGTGTATTTTCCAGGAAAAATCAGCAACGCTTTTTTTTGCCAATTTGGAGAAGGTGTGATTACTCGGGAACGGCTCGTAGGATTTTTAGTGTATTTTCCAGGAAAAATCAACAACGCTTTTTTTTGCCAATTTGGAGAAGGTGTGATTACTCGGGAACGGCTCGTAGGATTTTTAGTGTATTTTCCAGGAAAATTCAGCAACGCTTTTTTTTTGCTAATTTGGAGAAGATGGGCTTACTCGGGAACGGCTCGTAAGATTTTTAGTGTATTTTCCAGGAAAAATCAGCAACGCTTTTTTTTGGCCAATTTGGAGAAGGTGTGATTACTCGGGAACGGCTCGTAAGATTTTTAGTGTATTTTCCAGGAAAAATGTGCAACGCTTTTTTTTTACCAATTTGGAGAAGATGGGATTACTCGGGAACGGCTCGTAGGATTTTTAGTGTAATTTCCAGGAAAAATCAGCAACGCTTTTTTTTGGCCAATTTGGAGAAGGTGTGATTACTCGGGAACGGCTCGTAAGATTTTTGATGTTTTTTCCAGGAAAAATCAGCAACGCTTTTTTTTGCCAATTTGGAGAAGGTGTGATTACTCGGGAACGGCTCATAAAATTTTTAATATATTTTCCAGGAAAAATCAGCAACGCTTTTTTTTGCTAATTTGGAGAAGATGGGATTACTCGGGAACGGCTCGTAAGATTTTTAGTGTATTTTCCAGGAAAAATCAGCAACGCTTTTTTTTGGCCAATTTGGAGAAGGTGTGATTACTCGGGAACGGCTCGTAAGATTTTTAGTGTATTTTCCAGGAAAAATGTGCAACGCTTTTTTTTACCAATTTGGAGAAGATGGGATTACTCGGGAACGGCTCGTAGGATTTTTAGTGTATTTTCCAGGAAAAATCAGCAACGCTTTTTTTTGGCCAATTTGGAGAAGGTGTGATTACTCGGGAACGGCTCGTAAGATTTTTAGTGTTTTTTCCAGGAAAAATCAGCAACGCTTCTTTTTGCCAATTTGGAGAAGGTGTGATTACTCGGGAACGGCTCATAAAATTTTTAATATATTTTCCAGAAAAAATCAGCAACGCTTTTTTTTTGCCAATTTGGAGAAGATGGGATTACTCGGAAACGGCTCGTAGGATTTTTAGTGTATTTTCCAGGAAAAATCAGCAACGCTTTTTTTTTGGCCAATTTGGAGAAGATGGGATTACTCGGGAACGGCTCGTAAGATTTTTAGTGTATTTTCCAGGAAAAATCAGCAACGCTTTTTTTTGGCCAATTTGGAGAAGGTGTGATTACTCGGGAACGGCTCGTAGGATTTTTAGTGTATTTTCCAGGAAAAATCAACAACGCTTTTTTTGGCCAATTTGGAGAAGGTGTGATTACTCGGGAACGGCTCGTAAGATTTTTAGTGTTTTTTCCAGGAAAAATCAGCAACGCTTTTTTTTTGCTAATTTGGAGAAGATGGGATTACTTGGGAACGACTCGTAGGTTTTTTAGTGTATTTTCAAGGAAAAATCAGCAACGCTTTTTTTTGGCCAATTTGGAGAAGGTGTGATTACTCGGGAACGGCTCGTAAGATTTTTGATGTTTTTTCCAGGAAAAATCAGCAACGCTTTTTTTTTGCCAATTTGGAGAAGGTGTGATTACTCGGGAACGGCTCGTAGGTTTTTTAATATATTTTCCAGGAAAAATCAGCAACGCTTTTTTTTTGGCCAATTTGGAGAAGTTGGGATTACTCGGGAACGGCTCGTAAGATTTTTAGTGTATTTTCCAGGAAAAATCAGCAACGCTTTTTTTTTGCCAATTTGGAGAAGGTGTGATTACTCGGGAACGGCTCGTAGGATTTTTAGTGTATTTTCCAGGAAAAATCAGCAACGCTTTTTTTTGGCCAATTCGGAGAAGATGGGATTACTCGGGAACGGCTCGTAGGATTTTAAGTGTATTTTCCAGGAAAAATCAACAACGCTTTTTTTTTGCCAATTTGGAGAAGGTGTGATTACTCGGGAACGGCTCGTAGGATTTTTAGTGTATTTTCCAGGAAAAATCAGCAACGCTTTTTTTTTTGGCCAATTTGGAGAAGATGGGATTACTCGGGAACGGCTCGTAGGATTTTTAGTGTATTTTCCAGGAAAAATCAGCAACGCTTTTTTTTGGCCAATTTGGAGAAGATGGGATTACTCGGGAACGGCTCGTAGGATTTTTAGTGTAATTTCCAGGAAAAATCAGCAACGCTTTTTTTTGGCCAATTTGGAGAAGGTGTGATTACTCGGGAACGGCTCGTAAGATTTTTAGTGTTTTTTCCAGGAAAAATCAGCAACGCTTTTTTTTGGCCAATTTGGAGAAGATAAGATTACTCGGGAACGGCTCGTAGGATTTTGAGTGTAATTTCCAGGAAAAATCAGTAACGCTTCTTTTTGCCAATTTGGAGAAGGTGTGATTACTCGGGAACGGCTCATAAAATTTTTAATATATTTTCCAGAAAAAATCAGCAACGCTTTTTTTTTGCCAATTTGGAGAAGATGGGATTACTCGGGAACGGCTCGTAGGATTTTTAGTGTATTTTCCAGGAAAAATCAGCAACGCTTTTTTTTGGCCAATTTGGAGAAGGTGTGATTACTCGGGAACGGCTCGTGGGATTTTTAGTGTATTTTCCAGGAAAAATCAGCAACGCTTTTTTTTGCCAATTTGGAGAAGATGGGATTACTCGGGAACGGCTCGTAGGATTTTTAGTGTAATTTCCAGGAAAAATCAGCAACGCTTTTTTTTGCCAATTTGGAGAAGATGGGATTACTCGGGAACGGCTCGTAGGATTTTTAGTGTAATTTCCAGGAAAAATCAGCAACGCTTTTTTTTTGCTAATTTGGAGAAGGTGTGATTACTCGGGAACGGCTCGTAGGATTTTTAGTGTATTTTCCAGGAAAAATCAGCAACGCTTTTTTTTGGCCAATTTGGAGAAGATAAGATTACTCGGGAACGGCTCGTAGGATTTTGAGTGTAATTTCCAGGAAAAATCAGCAACGCTTTTTTTTGGCCAATTTGGAGAAGATGGGATTACTCGGGAACGGCTCGTAGGATTTTTAGTGTATTTTCCAGGAAAAATCAGCAACGCTTTTTTTTGGCCAATTTGGAGAAGGTGTGATTACTCGGGAACGGCTCGTAGGATTTTTAGTGTATTTTCCAGGAAAAATCAGCAACGCTTTTTTTTGGCCAATTTGGAGAAGATGGGTTACTCGGGAATGGCGCGTAAGATTTTTAGTGTATTTTCCAGGAAAAATCAGCAACGCTTTTTTTTGGCCAATTCGGAGAAGGTGTGATTACTCGGGAACGGCTCGTGGGATTTTTAGTGTATTTTCCAGGAAAAATCAGCAACGCTTTTTTTTGCCAATTTGGAGAAGATGGGATTACTCGGGAACGGCTCGTAGGATTTTTAGTGTAATTTCCAGGAAAAATCAGCAACGCTTTTTTTTTGCTAATTTGGAGAAGGTGTGATTACTCGGGAACGGCTCGTAGGATTTTTAGTGTATTTTCCAGGAAAAATCAGCAACGCTTTTTTTGGCCAATTTGGAGAAGATGGGATTACTCGGGAACGGCTCGTAGGATTTTAAGTGTATTTTCCAGGAAAAATCAGCAACGCTTTTTTTTGCCAATTTGAAGAAGGTGTGATTACTCGGGAACGGCTCGTAGGATTTTTAGTGTATTTTCCAGGAAAAATCAACAACGCTTTTTTTTGCCAATTTGGAGAAGGTGTGATTACTCGGGAACGGCTCGTAGGATTTTTAGTGTATTTTCCAGGAAAATTCAGCAACGCTTTTTTTTGCTAATTTGGAGAAGATGGGATTACTCGGGAACGGCTCGTAAGATTTTTAGTGTATTTTCCAGGAAAAATCAGCAACGCTTTTTTTTGGCCAATTTGGAGAAGGTGTGATTACTCGGGAACGGCTCGTAAGATTTTTAGTGTATTTTCCAGGAAAAATGTGCAACGCTTTTTTTTTTACCAATTTGGAGAAGATGGGATTACTCGGGAACGGCTCGTAGGATTTTTAGTGTAATTTCCAGGAAAAATCAGCAACGCTTTTTTTTGGCCAATTTGGAGAAGGTGTGATTACTCGGGAACGGCTCGTAAGATTTTTGATGTTTTTTCCAGGAAAAATCAGCAACGCTTTTTTTTGCCAATTTGGAGAAGGTGTGATTACTCGGGAACGGCTCATAAAATTTTTAATATATTTTCCAGGAAAAATCAGCAACGCTTTTTTTTGCTAATTTGGAGAAGATGGGATTACTCGGGAACGGCTCGTAAGATTTTTAGTGTATTTTCCAGGAAAAATCAGCAACGCTTTTTTTTGGCCAATTTGGAGAAGGTGTGATTACTCGGGAACGGCTCGTAAGATTTTTAGTGTATTTTCCAGGAAAAATGTGCAACGCTTTTTTTTTACCAATTTGGAGAAGATGGGATTACTCGGGAACGGCTCGTAGGATTTTTAGTGTATTTTCCAGGAAAAATCAGCAACGCTTTTTTTTTGGCCAATTTGGAGAAGATGGGATTACTCGGGAAAAGCTCGTAAGATTTTTGATGTTTTTTCCAGGAAAAATCAGCAACGCTTTTTTTTTGCCAATTTGGAGAAGGTGTGATTACTCGGGAACGGCTCGTTGGTTTTTTAATATATTTTCCAGGAAAAATCAGCAACGCTTTTTTTTGGCCAATTTGGAGAAGTTGGGATTACTCGGGAACGGCTCGTAAGATTTTTAGTGTATTTTCCAGGAAAAATCAGCAACGCTTTTTTTTGCCAATTTGGAGAAGGTGTGATTACTCGGGAACGGCTCGTAGGATTTTTAGTGTATTTTCCAGGAAAAATCAGCAACGCTTTTTTTTGGCCAATTCGGAGAAGATGGGATTACTCGGGAACGGCTCGTAGGATTTTTAGTGTATTTTCCAGGAAAAATCAACAACGCTTTTTTTTTTGCCAATTTGGAGAAGGTGTGATTACTCGGGAACGGCTCGTAGGATTTTTAATATATTTTCCAGAAAAAATCAGCAACGCTTTTTTTTTGCCAATTTGGAGAAGATGGGATTACTCGGGAACGGCTCGTAGGATTTTTAGTGTATTTTCCAGGAAAAATCAGCAACGCTTTTTTTTGGCCAATTTGGAGAAGATGGGATTACTCGGGAACGGCTCGTAGGATTTTTAGTGTAATTTCCAGGAAAAATCAGCAACGCTTTTTTTTGGCCAATTTGGAGAAGGTGTGATTACTCGGGAACGGCTCGTAAGATTTTTAGTGTTTTTTCCAGGAAAAATCAGCAACGCTTCTTTTTTCCAATTTGGAGAAGGTGTGATTACTCGGGAACGGCTCATAAAATTTTTAATATATTTTCCAGAAAAAATCAGCAACGCTTTTTTTTTGCCAATTTGGAGAAGATGGGATTACTCGGAAACGGCTCGTAGGATTTTTAGTGTATTTTCCAGGAAAAATCAGCAACGCTTTTTTTTGGCCAATTTGGAGAAGATGGGATTACTCGGGAACGGCTCGTAAGATTTTTAGTGTATTTTCCAGGAAAAATCAGCAACGCTTTTTTTTGGCCAATTTGGAGAAGGTGTGATTACTCGGGAACGGCTCGTAGGATTTTTAGTGTATTTTCCAGGAAAAATCAACAACGCTTTTTTTGGCCAATTTGGAGAAGGTGTGATTACTCGGGAACGGCTCGTAAGATTTTTAGTGTTTTTTCCAGGAAAAATCAGCAACGCTTTTTTTTTGCTAATTTGGAGAAGATGGGATTACTTGGGAACGACTCGTAGGTTTTTTAGTGTATTTTCAAGGAAAAATCAGCAACGCTTTTTTTTGGCCAATTTGGAGAAGGTGTGATTACTCGGGAACGGCTCGTAAGATTTTTGATGTTTTTTCCAGGAAAAATCAGCAACGCTTTTTTTTTGCCAATTTGGAGAAGGTGTGATTACTCGGGAACGGCTCGTAGGTTTTTTAATATATTTTCCAGGAAAAATCAGCAACGCTTTTTTTTTGGCCAATTTGGAGAAGTTGGGATTACTCGGGAACGGCTCGTAAGATTTTTAGTGTATTTTCCAGGAAAAATCAGCAACGCTTTTTTTTTGCCAATTTGGAGAAGGTGTGATTACTCGGGAACGGCTCGTAGGATTTTTAGTGTATTTTCCAGGAAAAATCAGCAACGCTTTTTTTTGGCCAATTCGGAGAAGATGGGATTACTCGGGAACGGCTCGTAGGATTTTTAGTGTATTTTCCAGGAAAAATCAACAACGCTTTTTTTTTGCCAATTTGGAGAAGGTGTGATTACTCGGGAACGGCTCGTAGGATTTTTAGTGTATTTTCCAGGAAAAATCAGCAACGCTTTTTTTTTGGCCAATTTGGAGAAGATGGGATTACTCGGGAACGGCTCGTAGGATTTTTAGTGTATTTTCCAGGAAAAATCAGCAACGCTTTTTTTTGGCCAATTTGGAGAAGATGGGATTACTCGGGAACGGCTCGTAGGATTTTTAGTGTAATTTCCAGGAAAAATCAGCAACGCTTTTTTTTGGCCAATTTGGAGAAGGTGTGATTACTCGGGAACGGCTCGTAAGATTTTTAGTGTTTTTTCCAGGAAAAATCAGCAACGCTTTTTTTTGCCAATTTGGAGAAGGTGTGATTACTCGGGAACGGCTCATAAAATTTTTAATATATTTTCCAGGAAAAATCAGCAACGCTTTTTTTTTTTTGCTAATTTGGAGAAGATGGGATTACTTGGGAACGGCTCGTAGGTTTTTTAGTGTATTTTCCAGGAAAAATCAGCAACGCTTTTTTTTGCCAATTTGGAGAAGGTGTGATTACTCGGGAACGGCTCGTAGGATTTTTAGTGTAATTTCCAGGAAAAATCAGCAACGCTTTTTTTTGGCCAATTTGGAGAAGATGGGATTACTCGGGAACGGCTCGTAGGATTTTTAGTGTATTTTCCAGGAAAAATCAGCAACGCTTTTTTTGGCCAATTTGGAGAAGATGGGATTACTCGGGAACGGCTCGTAGGATTTTTAATATATTTTCCAGGAAAAATCAGCAACGCTTTTTTTTTTGCTAATTTGGAGAAGATGGGATTACTCGGGAACGGCTCGTAGGTTTTTTAGTGTATTTTCAAGGAAAAATCAGCAACGTTTTTTTTTGGCCAATTTGGAGAAGATGGGATTACTCGGGAACGGCTCGTAGGATTTTTAGTGTATTTTCCAGGAAAAATCAGCAACGTTTTTTTTTTGCCAATTTGGAGAAGATGGGATTACTCGGGAACGGCTCGTAGGATTTTTAGTGTAATTTCCAGGAAAATTCAGCAACGCTTTTTTTTGGCCAATTTGGAGAAGGTGTGATTACTCGGGAACGGCTCGTAGGTTTGTTATTTTCAAGGAAAAATCAGCAACGCTTTTTTTTTGCTAATTTGGAGAAGGTGTGATTACTCGGGAACGGCTCGTAGGATTTTTAGTGTAATTTCCAGGAAAAATCAGCAACGCTTTTTTTTGGCCAATTTGGAGAAGGTGTGATTACTCGGGAACGGCTCGTAAGATTTTTAGTGTATTTTCCAGGAAAAATCAGCAACGCTTTTTTTTGCCAATTTGGAGAAGGTGTGATTACTCGGGAACGGCTCGTAGGATTTTTAGTGTATTTTCCAGGAAAAATCAGCAACGCTTTTTTTTGGCCAATTCGGAGAAGATGGGATTACTCGGGAACGGCTCGTAGGATTTTTAGTGTATTTTCCAGGAAAAATCAACAACGCTTTTTTTTGCCAATTTGGAGAAGGTGTGATTACTCGGGAACGGCTCGTAGGATTTTTAGTGTATTTTCCAGGAAAAATCAGCAACGCTTTTTTTTTGGCCAATTTGGAGAAGATGGGATTACTCGGGAACGGCTCGTAGGATTTTTAGTGTATTTTCCAGGAAAAATCAGCAACGCTTTTTTTTGGCCAATTTGGAGAAGATGGGATTACTCGGGAACGGCTCGTAGGATTTTTAGTGTAATTTCCAGGAAAAATCAGCAACGCTTTTTTTGGCCAATTTGGAGAAGGTGTGATTACTCGGGAACGGCTCGTAAGATTTTTAGTGTTTTTTCCAGGAAAAATCAGCAACGTTTTTTTTGCCAATTTGGAGAAGGTGTGATTACTCGGGAACGGCTCATAAAATTTTTAATATATTTTCCAGGAAAAATCAGCAACGCTTTTTTTTTTGCTAATTTGGAGAAGATGGGATTACTTGGGAACGGCTCGTAGGTTTTTTAGTGTATTTTCCAGGAAAAATCAGCAACGCTTTTTTTTGCCAATTTGGAGAAGGTGTGATTACTCGGGAACGGCTCGTAGGTTTTTTAGTGTATTTTCAAGGAAAAATCAGCAACGTTTTTTTTTGGCCAATTTGGAGAAGATGGGATTACTCGGGAACGGCTCGTAGGATTTTTAGTGTATTTTCCAGGAAAAATCAGCAACGTTTTTTTTTTTGCCAATTTGGAGAAGATGGGATTACTCGGGAACGGCTCGTAGGATTTTTAGTGTAATTTCCAGGAAAAATCAGCAACGTTTTTTTTTTGCTAATTTGGAGAAGATGGGATTACTCGGGAACGGCTCGTAGGTTTTTTAGTGTATTTTCAAGGAAAAATCAGCAACGTTTTTTTTTGGCCAATTTGGAGAAGATGGGATTACTCGGGAACGGCTCGTAGGATTTTTAGTGTATTTTCCAGGAAAAATCAGCAACGTTTTTTTTTTTGCCAATTTGGAGAAGATGGGATTACTCGGGAACGGCTCGTAGGATTTTTAGTGTAATTTCCAGGAAAAATCAGCAACGCTTTTTTTGGCCAATTTGGAGAAGATGGGATTACTCGGGAACGGCTCGTAGGATTTTTAATATATTTTCCAGGAAAAATCAGCAACGCTTTTTTTTTTGCTAATTTGGAGAAGATGGGATTACTCGGGAACGGCTCGTAGGTTTTTTAGTGTATTTTCAAGGAAAAATCAGCAACGTTTTTTTTTGGCCAATTTGGAGAAGATGGGATTACTCGGGAACGGCTCGTAGGATTTTTAGTGTATTTTCCAGGAAAAATCAGCAACGTTTTTTTTTTGCCAATTTGGAGAAGATGGGATTACTCGGGAACGGCTCGTAGGATTTTTAGTGTAATTTCCAGGAAAAATCAGCAACGCTTTTTTTTGGCCAATTTGGAGAAGGTGTGATTACTCGGGAACGGCTCGTAGGTTTGTTATTTTCAAGGAAAAATCAGCAACGTTTTTTTTTGCTAATTTGGAGAAGGTGTGATTACTCGGGAACGGCTCGTAGGATTTTTAGTGTAATTTCCAGGAAAAATCAGCAACGCTTTTTTTTGGCCAATTTGGAGAAGGTGTGATTACTCGGGAACGGCTCGTAAGATTTTTAGTGTATTTTCCAGGAAAAATCAGCAACGCTTTTTTTTGCCAATTTGGAGAAGGTGTGATTACTCGGGAACGGCTCGTAGGATTTTTAGTGTATTTTCCAGGAAAAATCAGCAACGCTTTTTTTTGGCCAATTCGGAGAAGATGGGATTACTCGGGAACGGCTCGTAGGATTTTTAGTGTATTTTCCAGGAAAAATCAACAACGCTTTTTTTTTGCCAATTTGGAGAAGGTGTGATTACTCGGGAACGGCTCGTAGGATTTTTAGTGTATTTTCCAGGAAAAATCAGCAACGCTTTTTTTTTGGCCAATTTGGAGAAGATGGGATTACTCGGGAACGGCTCGTAGGATTTTTAGTGTATTTTCCAGGAAAAATCAGCAACGCTTTTTTTGGCCAATTTGGAGAAGATGGGATTACTCGGGAACGGCTCGTAGGATTTTTAATATATTTTCCAGGAAAAATCAGCAACGCTTTTTTTTTTGCTAATTTGGAGAAGATGGGATTACTCGGGAACGGCTCGTAGGATTTTTAGTGTATTTTCCAGGAAAAATCAGCAACGCTTTTTTTTGGCCAATTTGGAGAAGATGGGATTACTCGGGAACGGCTCGTAGGATTTTTAGTGTAATTTCCAGGAAAAATCAGCAACGCTTTTTTTTGGCCAATTTGGAGAAGGTGTGATTACTCGGGAACAGCTCGTAAGATTTTTAGTGTTTTTTCCAGGAAAAATCAGCAACGCTTTTTTTTGCCAATTTGGAGAAGGTGTGATTACTCGGGAACGGCTCATAAAATTTTTAATATATTTTCCAGGAAAAATCAGCAACGCTTTTTTTTTTTTGCTAATTTGGAGAAGATGGGATTACTTGGGAACGGCTCGTAGGTTTTTTAGTGTATTTTCCAGGAAAAATCAGCAACGCTTTTTTTTGCCAATTTGGAGAAGGTGTGATTACTCGGGAACGGCTCGTAGGATTTTTAATATATTTTCCAGGAAAAATCAGCAACGCTTTTTTTTTTTGCTAATTTGGAGAAGATGGGATTACTCGGGAACGGCTCGTAGGTTTTTTAGTGTATTTTCAAGGAAAAATCAGCAACGTTTTTTTTTTGGCCAATTTGGAGAAGATGGGATTACTCGGGAACGGCTCGTAGGATTTTTAGTGTATTTTCCAGGAAAAATCAGCAACGTTTTTTTTTTTGCCAATTTGGAGAAGATGGGATTACTCGGGAACGGCTCGTAGGATTTTTAGTGTAATTTCCAGGAAAAATCAGCAACGCTTTTTTTGGCCAATTTGGAGAAGATGGGATTACTCGGGAACGGCTCGTAGGATTTTTAATATATTTTCCAGGAAAAATCAGCAACGCTTTTTTTTTTGCTAATTTGGAGAAGATGGGATTACTCGGGAACGGCTCGTAGGTTTTTTAGTGTATTTTCAAGGAAAAATCAGCAACGTTTTTTTTTGGCCAATTTGGAGAAGATGGGATTACTCGGGAACGGCTCGTAGGATTTTTAGTGTATTTTCCAGGAAAAATCAGCAACGTTTTTTTTTTGCCAATTTGGAGAAGATGGGATTACTCGGGAACGGCTCGTAGGATTTTTAGTGTATTTTCCAGGAAAAATCAGCAACGCTTTTTTGGCCAATTTGGAGAAGATGGGATTACTCGGGAACGGCTCGTAGGATTTTTAATATATTTTCCAGGAAAAATCAGCAACGCTTTTTTTTTTGCTAATTTGGAGAAGATGGGATTACTCGGGAACGGCTCGTAGGTTTTTTAGTGTATTTTCAAGGAAAAATCAGCAACGTTTTTTTTTTGGCCAATTTGGAGAAGATGGATTACTCGGGAACGGCTCGTAGGATTTTTAGTGTATTTTCCAGGAAAAATCAGCAACGTTTTTTTTTTTGCCAATTTGGAGAAGATTTTGGAAGATGAGATTACTCGGGAACGGCTCATAAAATTTTTAATATATTTTCCAGGAAAAATCAGCAACGCTTTTTTTTTTTTGCTAATTTGGAGAAGATTGGATTACTTGGGAACGGCTCGTAGGTTTTTTAGTGTATTTTCCAGGAAAAATCAGCAACGCTTTTTTTTGCCAATTTGGAGAAGGTGTGATTACTCGGGAACGGCTCGTAGGATTTTTAGTGTAATTTCCAGGAAAAATCAGCAACGCTTTTTTTGGCCAATTTGGAGAAGATGGGATTACTCGGGAACGGCTCGTAGGATTTTTAATATATTTTCCAGGAAAAATCAGCAACGCTTTTTTTTTTGCTAATTTGGAGAAGATGGGATTACTCGGGAACGGCTCGTAGGTTTTTTAGTGTATTTTCAAGGAAAAATCAGCAACGTTTTTTTTTTGGCCAATTTGGAGAAGATGGGATTACTCGGGAACGGCTCGTAGGATTTTTAGTGTATTTTCCAGGAAAAATCAGCAACGTTTTTTTTTTTGCCAATTTGGAGAAGATGGGATTACTCGGGAACGGCTTGTAGGATTTTTAGTGTAATTTCCAGGAAAAATCAGCAACGCTTTTTTTGGCCAATTTGGAGAAGATGGGATTACTCGGGAACGGCTCGTAGGATTTTTAATATATTTTCCAGGAAAAATCAGCAACGCTTTTTTTTTGCTAATTTGGAGAAGATGGGATTACTCGGGAACGGCTCGTAGGTTTTTTAGTGTATTTTCAAGGAAAAATCAGCAACGTTTTTTTTTGGCCAATTTGGAGAAGATGGGATTACTCGGGAATTGCTCGTAGGATTTTTAGTGTATTTTCCAGGAAAAATCAGCAACGTTTTTTTTTTGCCAATTTGGAGAAGATGGGATTACTCGGGAACGGCTCGTAGGATTTTTAGTGTAATTTCCAGGAAAAATCAGCAACGCTTTTTTTTGGCTAATTTGGAGAAGGTGTGATTACTCGGGAACGGCTCGTAGGATTTTTAGTGTAATTTCCAGGAAAAATCAGCAACGCTTTTTTTTGGCCAATTTGGAGAAGGTGTGATTACTCGGGAACGGCTCGTAAGATTTTTAGTGTATTTTCCAGGAAAAATCAGCAACGTTTTTTTTTGGCCAATTTGGAGAAGATGGGATTACTCGGGAACGGCTCGTAGGATTTTTAGTGTATTTTCCAGGAAAAATCAGCAACGTTTTTGTTTTGCCAATTTGGAGAAGATGGGATTACTCGGGAACGGCTCGTAGGATTTTTAGTGTAATTTCCAGGAAAAATCAGCAACGCTCTTTTTTGGCCAATTTGGAGAAGGTGTGATTACTCGGGAACGGCTCGTAGGTTTGTTATTTTCAAGGAAAAATCAGCAACGCTTTTTTTTTGCTAATTTGGAGAAGGTGTGATTACTCGGGAACGGCTCGTAGGATTTTTAGTGTAATTTCCAGGAAAAATCAGCAACGCTTTTTTTTTGGCCAATTTGGAGAAGGTGTGATTACTCGGGAACGGCTCGTAAGATTTTTAGTGTATTTTCCAGGAAAAATCAGCAACGCTTTTTTTTGCCAATTTGGAGAAGGTGTGATTACTCGGGAACGGCTCGTAGGATTTTTAGTGTATTTTCCAGGAAAAATCAGCAACGCTTTTTTTTGGCCAATTCGGAGAAGATGGGATTACTCGGGAACGGCTCGTAGGATTTTTAGTGTATTTTCCAGGAAAAATCAACAACGCTTTTTTTTTTGCCAATTTGGAGAAGGTGTGATTACTCGGGAACGGCTCGTAGGATTTTTAGTGTATTTTCCAGGAAAAATCAGCAACGCTTTTTTTTTGGCCAATTTGGAGAAGATGGGATTACTCGGGAACGGCTCGTAGGATTTTTAGTGTATTTTCCAGGAAAAATCAGCAACGCTTTTTTTTGGCCAATTTGGAGAAGATGGGATTACTCGGAACGGCTCGTAGGATTTTTAGTGTAATTTCCAGGAAAAATCAGCAACGCTTTCTTTTGGCCAATTTGGAGAAGGTGTGATTACTCGGGAACGGCTCGTAAGATTTTTAGTGTTTTTTCCAGGAAAAATCAGCAACGCTTTTTTTTGCCAATTTGGAGAAGGTGTGATTACTCGGGAACGGCTCATAAAATTTTTAATATATTTTCCAGGAAAAATCAGCAACGCTTTTTTTTTTTTGCTAATTTGGAGAAGATGGGATTACTTGGGAACGGCTCGTAGGTTTTTTAGTGTATTTTCCAGGAAAAATCAGCAACGCTTTTTTTTGCCAATTTGGAGAAGGTGTGATTACTCGGGAACGGCTCGTAGGATTTTAGTGTAATTTCCAGGAAAAATCAGCAACGCTTTTTTTGGCCAATTTGGAGAAGATGGGATTACTCGGGAACGGCTCGTAGGATTTTTAATATATTTTCCAGGAAAAATCAGCAACGCTTTTTTTTTTGCTAATTTGGAGAAGATGGGATTACTCGGGAACGGCTCGTAGGTTTTTTAGTGTATTTTCAAGGAAAAATCAGCAACGTTTTTTTTTTTGGCCAATTTGGAGAAGATGGGATTACTCGGGAACGGCTCGTAGGATTTTTAGTGTATTTTCCAGGAAAAATCAGCAACGTTTTTTTTTTGCCAATTTGGAGAAGATGGGATTACTCGGGAACGGCTCGTAGGATTTTTAGTGTAATTTCCAGGAAAAATCAGCAACGCTTTTTTTGGCCAATTTGGAGAAGATGGGATTACTCGGGAACGGCTCGTAGGATTTTTAATATATTTTCCAGGAAAAATCAGCAACGCTTTTTTTTTTGCTAATTTGGAGAAGATGGGATTACTCGGGAACGGCTCGTAGGGTTTTTTAGTGTATTTTCAAGGAAAAATCAGCAACGTTTTTTTTGGCCAATTTGGAGAAGATGGGATTACTCGGGAACGGCTCGTAGGATTTTTAGTGTATTTTCCAGGAAAAATCAGCAACGTTTTTTTTTTGCCAATTTGGAGAAGATGGGATTACTCGGGAACGGCTCGTAGGATTTTTAGTGTATTTTCCAGGAAAAATCAGCAACGCTTTTTTTGGCCAATTTGGAGAAGATGGGATTACTCGGGAACGGCTCGTAGGATTTTTAATATATTTTCCAGGAAAAATCAGCAACGCTTTTTTTTTTGCTAATTTGGAGAAGATGGGATTACTCGGGAACGGCTCGTAGGTTTTTTAGTGTATTTTCAAGGAAAAATCAGCAACGTTTTTTTTTGGCCAATTTGGAGAAGATGGGATTACTCGGGAACGGCTCGTAGGATTTTTAATATATTTTCCAGGAAAAATCAGCAACGCTTTTTTTTTTTGCTAATTTGGAGAAGATGGGATTACTCGGGAACGGCTCGTAGGTTTTTTAGTGTATTTTCAAGGAAAAATCAGCAACGTTTTTTTTGGCCAATTTGGAGAAGATGGGATTACTCGGGAACGGCTCGTAGGATTTTTAGTGTATTTTCCAGGAAAAATCAGCAACGTTTTTTTTTTGCCAATTTGGAGAAGATGGGATTACTCGGGAACGGCTCGTAGGATTTTTAGTGTATTTTCCAGGAAAAATCAGCAACGCTTTTTTTGGCCAATTTGGAGAAGATGGGATTACTCGGGAACGGCTCGTAGGATTTTTAATATATTTTCCAGGAAAAATCAGCAACGCTTTTTTTTTTGCTAATTTGGAGAAGATGGGATTACTCGGGAACGGCTCGTAGGTTTTTTAGTGTATTTTCAAGGAAAAATCAGCAACGTTTTTTTTTGGCCAATTTGGAGAAGATGGGATTACTCGGGAACGGCTCGTAGGATTTTTAGTGTATTTTCCAGGAAAAATCAGCAACGTTTTTTTTTTGCCAATTTGGAGAAGATGGGATTACTCGGGAACGGCTCGTAGGATTTTTAGTGTAATTTCCAGGAAAAATCAGCAACGCTTTTTTTTGGCCAATTTGGAGAAGGTGTGATTACTCGGGAACGGCTCGTAGGTTTGTTATTTTCAAGGAAAAATCAGCAACGCTTTTTTTTTGCTAATTTGGAGATGGTGTGATTACTCGGGAACGGCTCGTAGGATTTTTAGTGTAATTTCCAGGAAAAATCAGCAACGCTTTTTTTTGGCCAATTTGGAGAAGGTGTGATTACTCGGGAACGGCTCGTAGGTTTGTTATTTTCAAGGAAAAATCAGCAACGCTTTTTTTTTGGCCAATTTGGAGAAGATGGGATTACTCGGGAACGGCTCGTAGGATTTTTAGTGTATTTTCCAGGAAAAATCAGCAACGTTTTTTTTTGCCAATTTGGAGAAGATGGGATTACTCGGGAACGGCTCGTAGGATTTTTAGTGTAATTTCCAGGAAAAATCAGCAACGCTCTTTTTTGGCCAATTTGGAGAAGGTGTGATTACTCGGGAACGGCTCGTAGGTTTGTTATTTTCAAGGAAAAATCAGCAACGCTTTTTTTTTTGCTAATTTGGAGAAAGTGTGATTACTCGGGAACGGCTCGTAGGATTTTTAGTGTAATTTCCAGGAAAAATCAGCAACGCTTTTTTTTGGCCAATTTGGAGAAGGTGTGATTACTCGGGAACGGCTCGTAAGATTTTTAGTGTATTTTCCAGGAAAAATCAGCAACGCTTTTTTTTGCCAATTTGGAGAAGGTGTGATTACTCGGGAACGGCTCGTAGGATTTTTAGTGTATTTTCCAGGAAAAATCAGCAACGCTTTTTTTTGGCCAATTCGGAGAAGATGGGATTACTCGGGAACGGCTCGTAGGATTTTTAGTGTATTTTCCAGGAAAAATCAACAACGCTTTTTTTTTGCCAATTTGGAGAAGGTGTGATTACTCGGGAACGGCTCGTAGGATTTTTAGTGTATTTTCCAGGAAAAATCAGCAACGCTTTTTTTTTGGCCAATTTGGAGAAGATGGGATTACTCGGGAACGGCTCGTAGGATTTTTAGTGTATTTTCCAGGAAAAATCAGCAACGCTTTTTTTTGGCCAATTTGGAGAAGATGGGATTACTCGGGAACGGCTCATAAAATTTTTAATATATTTTCCAGGAAAAATCAGCAACGCTTTTTTTTTTGCTAATTTGGAGAAGATGGGATTACTTGGGAACGGCTCGTAGGTTTTTTAGTGTATTTTCCAGGAAAAATCAGCAACGCTTTTTTTTGCCAATTTGGAGAAGGTGTGATTACTCGGGAACGGCTCGTAGGATTTTTAGTGTAATTTCCAGGAAAAATCAGCAACGCTTTTTTTGGCCAATTTGGAGAAGATGGGATTACTCGGGAACGGCTCGTAGGATTTTTAATATATTTTCCAGGAAAAATCAGCAACGCTTTTTTTTTTGCTAATTTGGAGAAGATGGGATTACTCGGGAACGGCTCGTAGGTTTTTTAGTGTATTTTCAAGGAAAAATCAGCAACGTTTTTTTTTGGCCAATTTGGAGAAGATGGGATTACTCGGGAACGGCTCGTAGGATTTTTATTGTATTTTCCAGGAAAAATCAGCAACGTTTTTTTTTTGCCAATTTGGAGAAGATGGGATTACTCGGGAACGGCTCGTAGGATTTTTAGTGTAATTTCCAGGAAAAATCAGCAACGCTTTTTTTGGCCAATTTGGAGAAGATGGGATTACTCGGGAACGGCTCGTAGGATTTTTAATATATTTTCCAGGAAAAATCAGCAACGCTTTTTTTTTTGCTAATTTGGAGAAGATGGGATTACTCGGGAACGGCTCGTAGGTTTTTTAGTGTATTTTCAAGGAAAAATCAGCAACGTTTTTTTTGGCCAATTTGGAGAAGATGGGATTACTCGGGAACGGCTCGTAGGATTTTTAGTGTATTTTCCAGGAAAAATCAGCAACGTTTTTTTTTTGCCAATTTGGAGAAGATGGGATTACTCGGGAACGGCTCGTAGGATTTTTAGTGTATTTTCCAGGAAAAATCAGCAACGCTTTTTTTGGCCAATTTGGAGAAGATGGGATTACTCGGGAACGGCTCGTAGGATTTTTAATATATTTTCCAGGAAAAATCAGCAACGCTTTTTTTTTTTGCTAATTTGGAGAAGATGGGATTACTCGGGAACGGCTCGTAGGTTTTTTAGTGTATTTTCAAGGAAAAATCAGCAACGTTTTTTTTTGGCCAATTTGGAGAAGATGGGATTACTCGGGAACGGCTCGTAGGATTTTTAGTGTATTTTCCAGGAAAAATCAGCAACGTTTTTTTTTTGCCAATTTGGAGAAGATGGGATTACTCGGGAACGGCTCGTAGGATTTTTAGTGTAATTTCCAGGAAAAATCAGCAACGCTTTTTTTTGGCCAATTTGGAGAAGGTGTGATTACTCGGGAACGGCTCGTAGGTTTGTTATTTTCAAGGAAAAATCAGCAACGCTTTTTTTTTTGCTAATTTGGAGAAGGTGTGATTACTCGGGAACGGCTCGTAGGATTTTTAGTGTAATTTCCAGGAAAAATCAGCAACGCTTTTTTTTGGCCAATTTGGAGAAGGTGTGATTACTCGGGAACGGCTCGTAAGATTTTTAGTGTATTTTCCAGGAAAAATCAGCAACGCTTTTTTTTGCCAATTTGGAGAAGGTGTGATTACTCGGGAACGGCTCGTAGGATTTTTAGTGTATTTTCCAGGAAAAATCAGCAACGCTTTTTTTTGGCCAATTCGGAGAAGATGGGATTACTCGGGAACGGCTCGTAGGATTTTTAGTGTATTTTCCAGGAAAAATCAACAACGCTTTTTTTTTGCCAATTTGGAGAAGGTGTGATTACTCGGGAACGGCTCGTAGGATTTTTAGTGTATTTTCCAGGAAAAATCAGCAACGCTTTTTTTTTGGCCAATTTGGAGAAGATGGGATTACTCGGGAACGGCTCGTAGGATTTTTAGTGTATTTTCCAGGAAAAATCAGCAACGCTTTTTCTTGGCCAATTTGGAGAAGATGGGATTACTCGGGAACGGCTCGTAGGATTTTTAGTGTAATTTCCAGGAAAAATCAGCAACGCTTTTTTTTGGCCAATTTGGAGAAGGTGTGATTACTCGGGAACGGCTCGTAAGATTTTTAGTGTTTTTTCCAGGAAAAATCAGCAACGCTTTTTTTTGCCAATTTGGAGAAGGTGTGATTACTCGGGAACGGCTCATAAAATTTTTAATATATTTTCCAGGAAAAATCAGCAACGCTTTTTTTTTTTTGCTAATTTGGAGAAGATGGGATTACTTGGGAACGGCTCGTAGGTTTTTTAGTGTATTTTCCAGGAAAAATCAGCAACGCTTTTTTTTGCCAATTTGGAGAAGGTGTGATTACTCGGGAACGGCTCGTAGGATTTTTAGTGTAATTTCCAGGAAAAATCAGCAACGCTTTTTTTGGCCAATTTGGAGAAGATGGGATTACTCGGGAACGGCTCGTAGGATTTTTAATATATTTTCCAGGAAAAATCAGCAACGCTTTTTTTTTGCTAATTTGGAGAAGATGGGATTACTCGGGAACGGCTCGTAGGTTTTTTAGTGTATTTTCAAGGAAAAATCAGCAACGTTTTTTTTTGGCCAATTTGGAGAAGATGGGATTACTCGGGAACGGCTCGTAGGATTTTTAGTGTATTTTCCAGGAAAAATCAGCAACGTTTTTTTTTTGCCAATTTGGAGAAGATGGGATTACTCGGGAACGGCTCGTAGGATTTTTAGTGTAATTTCCAGGAAAAATCAGCAACGCTTTTTTTGGCCAATTTGGAGAAGATGGGATTACTCGGGAACGGCTCGTAGGATTTTTAATATATTTTCCAGGAAAAATCAGCAACGCTTTTTTTTTTGCTAATTTGGAGAAGATGGGATTACTCGGGAACGGCTCGTAGGTTTTTTAGTGTATTTTCAAGGAAAAATCAGCAACGTTTTTTTTTGGCCAATTTGGAGAATATGGGATTACTCGGGAACGGCTCGTAGGATTTTTAGTGTATTTTCCAGGAAAAATCAGCAACGTTTTTTTTTTGCCAATTTGGAGAAGATGGGATTACTCGGGAACGGCTCGTAGGATTTTTAGTGTAATTTCCAGGAAAAATCAGCAACGCTTTTTTTTGGCCAATTTGGAGAAGGTGTGATTACTCGGGAACGGCTCGTAGGTTTGTTATTTTCAAGGAAAAATCAGCAACGCTTTTTTTTTGCTAATTTGGAGAAGGTGTGATTACTCGGGAACGGCTCGTAGGATTTTTAGTGTAATTTCCAGGAAAAATCAGCAACGCTTTTTTTTGGCCAATTTGGAGAAGGTGTGATTACTCGGGAACGGCTCGTAAGATTTTTAGTGTATTTTCCAGGAAAAATCAGCAACGCTTTTTTTTGCCAATTTGGAGAAGGTGTGATTACTCGGGAACGGCTCGTAGGATTTTTAGTGTATTTTCCAGGAAAAATCAGCAACGCTTTTTTTTGGCCAATTCGGAGAAGATGGGATTACTCGGGAACGGCTCGTAGGATTTTTAGTGTATTTTCCAGGAAAAATCAACAACGCTTTTTTTTTGCCAATTTGGAGAAGGTGTGATTACTCGGGAACGGCTCGTAGGATTTTTAGTGTATTTTCCAGGAAAAATCAGCAACGCTTTTTTTTGGCCAATTTGGAGAAGATGGGATTACTCGGGAACGGCTCGTAGGATTTTTAGTGTATTTTCCAGGAAAAATCAGCAACGCTTTTTTTGGCCAATTTGGAGAAGATGGGATTACTCGGGAACGGCTCGTAGGATTTTTAATATATTTTCCAGGAAAAATCAGCAACGCTTTTTTTTTGCTAATTTGGAGAAGATGGGATTACTCGGGAACGGCTCGTAGGATTTTTAGTGTAATTTCCAGGAAAAATCAGCAACGCTTTTTTTTGGCCAATTTGGAGAAGGTGTGATTACTCGGGAACGGCTCGTAGGTTTGTTATTTTCAAGGAAAAATCAGCAACGCTTTTTTTTGGCCAATTCGGAGAAGATGGGATTACTCGGGAACGGCTCGTAGGATTTTTAGTGTATTTTCCAGGAAAAATCAACAACGCTTTTTTTTTGCCAATTTGGAGAAGGTGTGATTACTCGGGAACGGCTCGTAGGATTTTTAGTGTATTTTCCAGGAAAAATCAGCAACGCTTTTTTTTTGGCCAATTTGGAGAAGATGGGATTACTCGGGAACGGCTCGTAGGATTTTTAGTGTATTTTCCAGGAAAAATCAGCAACGCTTTTTTTTGGCCAATTTGGAGAAGATGGGATTACTCGGGAACGGCTCGTAGGATTTTTAGTGTAATTTCCAGGAAAAATCAGCAACGCTTTTTTTTGGCCAATTTGGAGAAGGTGTGATTACTCGGGAACGGCTCGTAAGATTTTTAGTGTTTTTTCCAGGAAAAATCAGCAACGCTTTTTTTTGCCAATTTGGAGAAGGTGTGATTACTCGGGAACGGCTCATAAAATTTTTAATATATTTTCCAGGAAAAATCAGCAACGCTTTTTTTTTTTTGCTAATTTGGAGAAGATGGGATTACTTGGGAACGGCTCGTAGGTTTTTTAGTGTATTTTCCAGGAAAAATCAGCAACGCTTTTTTTTGCCAATTTGGAGAAGGTGTGATTACTCGGGAACGGCTCGTAGGATTTTTAGTGTAATTTCCAGGAAAAATCAGCAACGCTTTTTTTGGCCAATTTGGAGAAGATGGGATTACTCGGGAACGGCTCGTAGGATTTTTAATATATTTTCAAGGAAAAATCAGCAACGTTTTTTTTTGGCCAATTTGGAGAAGATGGGATTACTCGGGAACGGCTCGTAGGATTTTTAGTGTATTTTCCAGGAAAAATCAGCAACGTTTTTTTTTTGCCAATTTGGAGAAGATGGGATTACTCGGGAACGGCTCGTAGGATTTTTAGTGTAATTTCCAGGAAAAATCAGCAACGCTTTTTTTTGGCCAATTTGGAGAAGGTGTGATTACTCGGGAACGGCTCGTAGGTTTGTTATTTTCAAGGAAAAATCAGCAACGCTTTTTTTTTGCTAATTTGGAGAAGGTGTGATTACTCGGGAACGGCTCGTAGGATTTTTAGTGTAATTTCCAGGAAAAATCAGCAACGCTTTTTTTTGGCCAATTTGGAGAAGGTGTGATTACTCGGGAACGGCTCGTAGGATTTTTAGTGTATTTTCCAGGAAAAATCAGCAACGCTTTTTTTTTGCCAATTTGGAGAAGATGGGATTACTCGGGAATGGCTCGTAAGATTTTTAGTGTATTTTCCAGGAAAAATCAGCAACGCTTTTTTTTGGCCAATTCGGAGAAGGTGTGATTACTCGGGAACGGCTCGTAGGATTTTTAGTGTATTTTCCAGGAAAAATCAGCAACGCTTTTTTTTGCCAATTTGGAGAAGATGGGATTACTCGGGAATGGCTCGTAAGATTTTTAGTGTATTTTCCAGGAAAAATCAGCAACGCTTTTTTTTTGCCAATTCGGAGAAGGTGTGATTACTCGGGAACGGCTCGTAGGATTTTTAGTGTATTTTCCAGGAAAAATCAGCAACGCTTTTTTTTGGCCATTTCGGAGAAGATGGGATTACTCCAGAACGGCTCGTAGGTTTTTTAGTGTATTTTCCAGGAAAAATCAGCAACGCTTTTTTTGGCCAATTTGGAGAAGGTGTGATTACTCGGGAACGGCTCGTAGGATTTTTAGTGTATTTTCCAGGAAAAATCAGCAATGCTTTTTTTTTGCTAATTTGGAGAAGGTGTGATTACTCGGGAACGGCTCATAGGATTTTTAGTGTAATTTCCAGGAAAAATCAGCAACCCTTTTTTTTTGGCCAATTTGGAGAAGGTGTGATTACTCGGGAACGGCTCGTAAGATTTTTAGTGTTTTTTCCAGGAAAAATCAGCAACGCTTTTTTTTGCCAATTTGGAGAAGGTGTGATTACTCGGGAACGGCTCGTAGGTTTTTTAGTGTATTTTCAAGGAAAAATCAGCAACGTTTTTTTTGGCCAATTTGGAGAAGATGGGATTACTCGGGAACGGCTCGTAGGATTTTTAGTGTATTTTCCAGGAAAAATCAGCAACGTTTTTTTTTGGCCAATTTGGAGAAGATGGGATTACTCGGGAACGGCTCGTAGGATTTTTAGTGTAATTTCCAGGAAAAATCAGCAACGCTTTTTTTTGGCCAATTTGGAGAAGGTGTGATTACTCGGGAACGGCTCGTAAGATTTTTAGTGTTTTTTCCAGGAAAAATCAGCAACGCTTTTTTTGGCCAATTTGGAGAAGGTGTGATTACTCGGGAACGGCTCATAAAATTTTTAATATATTTTCCAGGAAAAATCAGCAACGCTTTTTTTTTTGCTAATTTGGAGAAGATGGGATTACTCGGGAACGGCTCGTAGGATTTTTAGTGTAATTTCCAGGAAAAATCAGCAACGCTTTTTTTTTGGCCAATTTGGAGAAGATGGGATTACTCGGGAACGGCTCGTAAGATTTTTAGTGTATTTTCCAGGAAAAATCAACAACGCTTTTTTTTTTGTCAATTTGGAGAAGATGGGATTACTCGGGAACGGCTCGTAAGATTTTTAGTGTATTTTCCAGGAAAAATCAGCAACGCTTTTTTTTGGCCAATTTGGAGAAGGTGTGATTACTCGGGAACGGCTCGTAAGATTTTTAGTGTATTTTCCAGGAAAAATCAGCAACGCTTTTTTTTTGCCAATTTGGAGAAGGTGTGATTACTCGGCAACAGCTCGTAGGTTTTTTAGTGTATTTTCCAGGAAAAATCAGCAACGCTTTTTTTGGCCAATTTGGAGAAGATGGGATTACTCGGGAACGGCTCGTAAGATTTTTAGTGTATTTTCCAGGAAAAATCAGCAACGCTTTTTTTTGGCCAATTTGGAGAAGGTGTGATTACTCGGGAACGGCTCGTAAGATTTTTAGTGTATTTTCCAGGAAAAATCAGCAACGCTTTTTTTTGCCAATTTGGAGAAGGTGTGATTACTCGGGAACGGCTCGTAGGTTTTTTAGAGTATTTTCCAGGAAAAATGTGCAACGCTTTTTTTTGCCAATTTGGAGAAGGTGTGATTACTCGGGAACGGCTCGTAGGATTTTTAGTGTATTTTCCAGGAAAAATCAGCAACGCTTTTTTTTTTGCCAATTTGGAGAAGATGGGATTACTCGGGAATGGCTCGTAAGATTTTTAGTGTATTTTCCAGGAAAAATCAGCAACGCTTTTTTTTGGCCAATTCGGAGAAGGTGTGATTACTCGGGAACGGCTCGTAGGATTTTTAGTGTATTTTCCAGGAAAAATCAGCAACGCTTTTTTTTGCCAATTTGGAGAAGATGGGATTACTCGGGAATGGCTCGTAAGATTTTTAGTGTATTTTCCAGGAAAAATCAGCAACGCTTTTTTTTGGCCAATTCGGAGAAGGTGTGATTACTCGGGAACGGCTCGTAGGATTTTTAGTGTATTTTCCAGGAAAAATCAGCAACGCTTTTTTTTGGCCAATTTGGAGAAGATGTGATTACTCGGGAACGGCTCGTAGGATTTTTAGTGTTTTTTCCAGGAAAAATCAGCAACGCTTTTTTTTTGCCAATTTGGAGAAGATGGGATTACTCGGGAACGGCTCGTAGGATTTTTAGTGTAATTTCCAGGAAAAATCAGCAACGCTTTTTTTTGGCCAATTTGGAGAAGGTGTGATTACTCGGGAACGGCTCGTAAGATTTTTGATGTTTTTTCCAGGAAAAATCAGCAACGCTTTTTTTTGCCAATTTGGAGAAGGTGTGATTACTCGGGAACGGCTCATAAAATTTTTAATATATTTTCCAGGAAAAATCAGCAACGCTTTTTTTTGCTAATTTGGAGAAGATGGGATTACTCGGGAACGGCTCGTAAGATTTTTAGTGTATTTTCCAGGAAAAATCAGCAACGCTTTTTTTTTGCCAATTTGGAGAAGGTGTGATTACTCGGGAACGGCTCGTAAGATTTTTAGTGTATTTTCCAGGAAAAATGTGCAACGCTTTTTTTTTACCAATTTGGAGAAGATGGGATTACTCGGGAACGGCTCGTAGGATTTTTAGTGTATTTTCCAGGAAAAATCAGCAACGCTTTTTTTTGGCCAATTTGGAGAAGATGGGATTACTCGGGAACGGCTCGTAGGATTTTTAGTGTCATTTCCAGGAAAAATCAGCAACGCTTTTTTTTGGCCAATTTGGAGAAGGTGTGATTACTCGGGAACGGCTCGTAGGATTTTTAGTGTATTTTCCAGGAAAAATCAGCAACGCTTTTTTTGGCCAATTTGGAGAAGGTGTGATTACTCGGGAACGGCTCGTAGGATTTTTAGTGTATTTTCCAGGAAAAATCAACAACGCTTTTTTTGGCCAATTTGGAGAAGGTGTGATTACTCGGGAACGGCTCGTAGGATTTTTAGTGTATTTTCCAGGAAAAATCAACAACGCTTTTTTTTGCCAATTTGGAGAAGATGGGATTACTCGGGAACGGCTCGTAAGATTTTTAGTGTATTTTCCAGGAAAAATCAGCAACGCTTTTTTTTGGCCAATTTGGAGAAGGTGTGATTACTCGGGAACGGCTCGTAAGATTTTTAGTGTATTTTCCAGGAAAAATCAGCAACGCTTTTTTTTTTTTGCTAATTTGGAGAAGATGGGATTACTTGGGAACGGCTCGTAGGTTTTTTAGTGTATTTTCAAGGAAAAATCAGCAACGCTTTTTTTGGCCAATTTGGAGAAGGTGTGATTACTCGGGAACGGCTCGTAAGATTTTTAGTGTATTTTCCAGGAAAAATCAGCAACGCTTTTTTTTTTGCTAATTTGGAGAAGATGGGATTACTTGGGAACGGCTCGTAGGATTTTTAGTGTATTTTCCAGGAAAAATCAGCAACGCTTTTTTTTGGCCAATTTGGAGAAGATGGGATTACTCGGGAACGGCTCGTAGGATTTTTAGTGTATTTTCCAGGAAAAATCAGCAACGCTTTTTTTTGGCCAATTTGGAGAAGATGGGATTACTCGGGAACGGCTCGTAGGATTTTTAGTGTAATTTCCAGGAAAAATCAGCAACTTTTTTTTTTGGCCAATTTGGAGAAGGTGTGATTACTCGGGAACGGCTCGTAAGATTTTTAGTGTTTTTTCCAGGAAAAATCAGCAACGCTTTTTTTTGCCAATTTGGAGAAGGTGTGATTACTCGGGAACGGCTCATAAAATTTTTAATATATTTTCCAGGAAAAATCAAGCAACGCTTTTTTTTGGCCAATTTGGAGAAGATGGGATTACTCGGGAACGGCTCGTAGGATTTTTAGTGTATTTTCCAGGAAAAATCAGCAACGCTTTTTTTTTTGCCAATTTGGAGAAGATGGGATTACTCGGGAACGGCTCGTAAGATTTTTAGTGTATTTTCCAGGAAAAATCAGCAACGCTTTTTTTTTGGCCAATTTGGAGAAGGTGTGATTACTCGGGAACGGCTCGTAAGATTTTTAGTGTTTTTTCCAGGAAAAATCAGCAACGCTTTTTTTTTTGCTAATTTGGAGAAGATGGGATTACTTGGGAACGGCTCGTAGGTTTTTTAGTGTATTTTCAAGGAAAAATCAGCAACGCTTTTTTTTGGCCAATTTGGAGAAGATGGGATTACTCGGGAACGGCTCGTAGGATTTTTAGTGTATTTTCCAGGAAAAATCAACAACGCTTTTTTTGGCCAATTTGGAGAAGGTGTGATTACTCGGGAACGGCTCGTAAGATTTTTAGTGTTTTTTCCAGGAAAAATCAGCAACGCTTTTTTTTTTGCTAATTTGGAGAAGATGGGATTACTTGGGAACGGCTCGTAGGTTTTTTAGTGTATTTTCAAGGAAAAATCAGCAACGCTTTTTTTTGGCCAATTTGGAGAAGGTGTGATTACTCGGGAACGGCTCGTAAGATTTTTGATGTTTTTTCCAGGAAAAATCAGCAACGCTTTTTTTTGCCAATTTGGAGAAGGTGTGATTACTCGGGAACGGCTCGTAGGTTTTTTAACATATTTTCCAGGAAAAATCAGCAACGCTTTTTTTTGGCCAATTTGGAGAAGTTGGGATTACTCGGGAACGGCTCGTAAGATTTTTAGTGTATTTTCCAGGAAAAATCAGCAACGCTTTTTTTTGCCAATTTGGAGAAGGTGTGATTACTCGGGAACGGCTCGTAGGATTTTTAGTGTATTTTCCAGGAAAAATCAGCAACGCTTTTTTTTGGCCAATTCGGAGAAGATGGGATTACTCGGGAACGGCTCGTAGGATTTTTAGTGTATTTTCCAGGAAAAATCAACAACGCTTTTTTTTGCCAATTTGGAGAAGGTGTGATTACTCGGGAACGGCTCGTAGGATTTTTAGTGTATTTTCCAGGAAAAATCAGCAACGCTTTTTTTTGGCCAATTTGGAGAAGATGGGATTACTCGGGAACGGCTCGTAGGATTTTTAGTGTATTTTCCAGGAAAAATCAGCAACGCTTTTTTTTGGCCAATTTGGAGAAGATGGGATTACTCGGGAACGGCTCGTAGGATTTTTAGTGTATTTTCCAGGAAAAATCAGCAACGCTTTTTTTGGCCAATTTGGAGAAGATGGGATTACTCGGGAACGGCTCGTAGGATTTTTAATATATTTACCAGGAAAAATCAGCAACGCTTTTTTTTTTGCTAATTTGGAGAAGATGGGATTACTCGGGAACGGCTCGTAGGTTTTTGAGTGTATTTTCAAGGAAAAATCAGCAACGTTTTTTTTGGCCAATTTGGAGAAGATGGGATTACTCGGGAACGGCTCGTAGGATTTTTAGTGTATTTTCCAGGAAAAATCAGCAACGTTTTTTTTTGGCCAATTTGGAGAAGATGGGATTACTCGGGAACGGCTCGTAGGATTTTTAGTGTAATTTCTAGGAAAAATCAGCAACGCTTTTTTTTGGCCAATTTGGAGAAGGTGTGATTACTCGGGAACAGCTCGTAGGTTTGTTATTTTCAAGGAAAAATCAGCAACGCTTTTTTTTTTTGCTAATTTGGAGAAGGTGTGATTACTCGGGAACGGCTCGTAGGATTTTTAGTGTAATTTCCAGGAAAAATCAGCAACGCTTTTTTTTGGCCAATTTGGAGAAGGTGTGATTACTCGGGAACGGCTCGTAAGATTTTTAGTGTTTTTTCCAGGAAAAATCAGCAACGCTTTTTTTTGCCAATTTGGAGAAGGTGTGATTACTCCAGAACGGCTCGTAGGTTTTTTAGTGTATTTTCAAGGAAAAATCAGCAACGCTTTTTTTTTTTGGCCATTTCGGAGAAGATGGGATTACTCCAGAACGGCTCGTAGGTTTTTTAGTGTATTTTCAAGGAATAATCAGCAACGGTTTTTTTTGGCCAATTTGGAGAAGATGGGATTACTCGGAAACGGCTCGTAGGATTTTTAGTGTAATTTCCAGGAAAAATCAGCAACGCTTTTTTTTTGGCCAATTCGGAGAAGATGGGATTACTCGGGAACGGCTCGTTGGTTTGTTAGTGTATTTTCAAGGAAAAATCAGCAACGCTTTTTTTTTGCTAATTTGGAGAAGGTGTGATTACTCGGGAACGGCTCGTAGGATTTTTAGTGTAATTTCCAGGAAAAATCAGCAACGCTTTTTTTTGGCCAATTTGGAGAAGGTGTGAATACTCGGGAACGGCTCGTAAGATTTTTAGTGTTTTTTCCAGGAAAAATCAGCAACGCTTTTTTTGGCCAATTTGGAGAAGGTGTGATTACTCGCGAACGGCTCGTAGGTTTTTTAGTGTATTTTCAAGGAAAAATCAGCAACGTTTTTTTTTGGCCAATTTGGAGAAGATGGGATTACTCGGGAACGGCTCGTAGGATTTTTAGTGTATTTTCCAGGAAAAATCAGCAACGCTTTTTTTTGGCCAATTTGGAGAAGGTGTGATTACTCGGGAACGGCTCGTAGGATTTTTAGTGTAATTTCCAGGAAAAATCAGCAACGCTTTTTTTTGGCCAATTTGGAGAAGGTGTGATTACTCGGGAACGGCTCGTAGGATTGTTAGTGTATTTTCCAGGAAAAATCAGCAACGCTTTTTTTTTGCTAATTTGGAGAAGATGGGATTACTTGGGAACGGCTCGTAGGTTTTTTAGTGTATTTTCCAGGAAAAATCAGCAACGCTTTTTTTTGCCAATTTGGAGAAGGTGTGATTACTCGGGAACGGCTCGTAGGATTTTTAGTGTAATTTCCAGGAAAAATCAGCAACGCTTTTTTTTTGCCAATTTGGAGAAGATGGGATTACTCGGGAACGGCTCGTAGGATTTTTAGTGTATTTTCCAGGAAAAATCAGCAACGCTTTTTTTGGACAATTTGGAGAAGATGGGATTACTCGGGAACGGCTCGTAGGATTTTTAATATATTTTCCAGGAAAAATCAGCAACGCTTTTTTTTTTGCTAATTTGGAGAAGATGGGATTACTCGGGAACGGCTCGTAGGTTTTTGAGTGTATTTTCAAGGAAAAATCAGCAACGTTTTTTTTGGCCAATTTGGAGAAGATGGGATTACTCGGGAACGGCTCGTAGGATTTTTAGTGTATTTTCCAGGAAAAATCAGCAACGTTTTTTTTTGGCCAATTTGGAGAAGATGGGATTACTCGGGAATGGCTCGTAGGATTTTTAGTGTAATTTCTAGGAAAAATCAGCAACGCTTTTTTTTGGCCAATTTGGAGAAGGTGTGATTACTCGGGAACAGCTCGTAGGTTTGTTATTTTTAAGGAAAAATCAGCAACGCTTTTTTTTTGCTAATTTGGAGAAGGTGTGATTACTCGGGAACGGCTCGTAAGATTTTTAGTGTTTTTTCCAGGAAAAATCAGCAACGCTTTTTTTTTGCCAATTTGGAGAAGGTGTGATTACTCGGGAACGGCTCATAAAATTTTTAATATATTTTCCAGGAAAAATCAAGCAACGCTTTTTTTTGGCCAATTTGGAGAAGATGGGATTACTCGGGAACGGCTCGTAGGATTTTTAGTGTATTTTCCAGGAAAAATCAGCAACGCTTTTTTTTGGCCAATTTGGAGAAGATGGGATTACTCGGGAACGGCTCGTAAGATTTTTAGTGTATTTTCCAGGAAAAATCAGCAACGCTTTTTTTTTTGCTAATTTGGAGAAGATGGGATTACTTGGGAACGGCTCGTAGGATTTTTAGTGTATTTTCCAGGAAAAATCAGCAACGCTTTTTTTTTGGCCAATTTGGAGAAGATGGGATTACTCGGGAACGGCTCGTAGGATTTTTAGTGTATTTTCCAGGAAAAATCAGCAACGCTTTTTTTTGGCCAATTTAGAGAAGATGGGATTACTCGGGAACGGCTCGTAGGATTTTTAGTGTAATTTCCAGGAAAAATCAGCAACTTTTTTTTTTGGCCAATTTGGAGAAGGTGTGATTACTCGGGAACGGCTCGTAAGATTTTTAGTGTTTTTTCCAGGAAAAATCAGCAACGCTTTTTTTTGCCAATTTGGAGAAGGTGTGATTACTCGGGAACGGCTCATAAAATTTTTAATATATTTTCCAGGAAAAATCAAGCAACGCTTTTTTTTTTTGCCAATTTGGAGAAGATGGGATTACTCGGAAACGTCTCGTAGGATTTTTAGTGTATTTTCCAGGAAAAATCAGCAACGCTTTTTTTTGGCCAATTTGGAGAAGATGGGATTACTCGGGAACGGCTCGTAAGATTTTTAGTGTATTTTTCAGGAAAAATCAGCAACGCTTTTTTTTGGCCAATTTGGAGAAGGTGTGATTACTCGGGAACGGCTCGTAAGATTTTTAGTGTTTTTTCCAGGAAAAATCAGCAACGCTTTTTTTTTTGCTAATTTGGAGAAGATGGGATTACTTGGGAACGGCTCGTAGGTTTTTTAGTGTATTTTCAAGGAGAAATCAGCAACGCTTTTTTTTGGCCAATTTGGAGAAGTTGGGATTACTCGGGAACGGCTCGTAAGATTTTTAGTGTATTTTCCAGGAAAAATCAGCAACGCTTTTTTTTGCCAATTTGGAGAAGGTGTGATTACTCGGGAACGGCTCGTAGGATTTTTAGTGTATTTTCCAGGAAAAATCAGCAACGCTTTTTTTTGGCCAATTCGGAGAAGATGGGATTACTCGGGAACGGCTCGTAGGATTTTTAGTGTATTTTCCAGGAAAAATCAACAACGCTTTTTTTTGCCAATTTGGAGAAGGTGTGATTACTCGGGAACGGCTCGTAGGATTTTTAGTGTATTTTCCAGGAAAAATCAGCAACGCTTTTTTTTGGCCAATTTGGAGAAGATGGGATTACTCGGGAACGGCTCGTAGGATTTTTAGTGTATTTTCCAGGAAAAATCAGCAACGCTTTTTTTTGGCCAATTTGGAGAAGATGGGATTACTCGGGAACGGCTCGTAGGATTTTTAGTGTAATTTCCAGGAAAAATCAGCAACGCTTATTTTTGGCCAATTTGGAGAAGGTGTGATTACTCGGGAACGGCTCGTAAGATTTTTAGTGTTTTTTCCAGGAAAAATCAGCAACGCTTTTTTTTGCCAATTTGGAGAAGGTGTGATTACTCGGGAACGGCTCATAAAATTTTTAATATATTTTCCAGGAAAAATCAGCAACGCTTTTTTTTTGCTAATTTGGAGAAGATGGGATTACTTGGGAACGGCTCGTAGGTTTTTTGATGTTTTTTCCAGGAAAAATCAGCAACGCTTTTTTTTGCCAATTTGGAGAAGGTGTGATTACTCGGGAACGGCTCGTAGGATTTTTAGTGTAATTTCCAGGAAAAATCAGCAACGCTTTTTTTTTGCCAATTTGGAGAAGATGGGATTACTCGGGAACGGCTCGTAGGATTTTTAGTGTATTTTCCAGGAAAAATCAGCAACGCTTTTTTTGGCCAATTTGGAGAAGATTGGATTACTCGGGAACGGCTCGTAGGATTTTTAATATATTTTCCAGGAAAAATCAGCAACGCTTTTTTTTTTGCTAATTTGGAGAAGATGGGATTACTCGGGAACGGCTCGTAGGTTTTTGAGTGTATTTTCAAGGAAAAATCAGCAACGTTTTTTTTGGCCAATTTGGAGAAGATGAGATTACTCGGGAACGGCTCGTAGGATTTTTAGTGTATTTTCCAGGAAAAATCAGCAACGTTTTTTTTTTGGCCAATTTGGAGAAGATGGGATTACTGGGGAACGGCTCGTAGGATTTTTAGTGTAATTTCTAGGAAAAATCAGCAACGCTTTTTTTTGGCCAATTTGGAGAAGGTGTGATTACTCGGGAACAGCTCGTAGGTTTGTTATTTTCAAGGAAAAATCAGCAACGCTTTTTTTTTTGCTAATTTGGAGAAGGTGTGATTACTCGGGAACGGCTCGTAGGATTTTTAGTGTAATTTCCAGGAAAAATCAGCAACGCTTTTTTTTGGCCAATTTGGAGAAGGTGTGATTACTCGGGAACGGCTCGTAAGATTTTTTGTGTTTTTTCCAGGAAAAATCAGCAACGCTTTTTTTTGCCAATTTGGAGAAGGTGTGATTACTCCAGAACGGCTCGTAGGTTTTTTAGTGTATTTTCAAGGAAAAATCAGCAACGCTTTTTTTTTTGGCCATTTCGGAGAAGATGGGATTACTCCAGAACGGCTCGTAGGTTTTTTAGTGTATTTTCAAGGAATAATCAGCAACGGTTTTTTTTTTGGCCAATTTGGAGAAGATGGGATTACTCGGAAACGGCTCGTAGGATTTTTAGTGTAATTTCCAGGAAAAATCAGCAACGCTTTTTTTTTGGCCAATTCGGAGAAGATGGGATTACTCGGGAACGGCTCGTTGGTTTGTTAGTGTATTTTCAAGGAAAAATCAGCAACGTTTTTTTTTGGCCAATTTGGAGAAGATGGGATTACTCGGGAACAGCTCGTAGGATTTTTAGTGTAATTTCCAGGAAAAATCAGCAACGCTTTTTTTTGGCCAATTTGGAGAAGGTGTGAATACTCGGGAACGGCTCGTAAGATTTTTAGTGTTTTTTCCAGGAAAAATCAGCAACGCTTTTTTTGGCCAATTTGGAGAAGGTGTGATTACTCGCGAACGGCTCGTAGGATTTTTAGTGTAATTTCCAGGAAAAATCAGCAACGCTTATTTTTGGCCAATTTGGAGAAGGTGTGATTACTCGGGAACGGCTCGTAAGATTTTTAGTGTTTTTTCCAGGAAAAATCAGCAACGCTTTTTTTTGCCAATTTGGAGAAGGTGTGATTACTCGGGAACGGCTCATAAAATTTTTAATATATTTTCCAGGAAAAATCAGCAACGCTTTTTTTTTGCTAATTTGGAGAAGATGGGATTACTTGGGAACGGCTCGTAGGTTTTTTGATGTTTTTTCCAGGAAAAATCAGCAACGCTTTTTTTTGCCAATTTGGAGAAGGTGTGATTACTCGGGAACGGCTCGTAGGATTTTTAGTGTAATTTCCAGGAAAAATCAGCAACGCTTTTTTTTTGCCAATTTGGAGAAGATGGGATTACTCGGGAACGGCTCGTAGGATTTTTAGTGTATTTTCCAGGAAAAATCAGCAACGCTTTTTTTGGCCAATTTGGAGAAGATTGGATTACTCGGGAACGGCTCGTAGGATTTTTAATATATTTTCCAGGAAAAATCAGCAACGCTTTTTTTTTTGCTAATTTGGAGAAGATGGGATTACTCGGGAACGGCTCGTAGGTTTTTGAGTGTATTTTCAAGGAAAAATCAGCAACGTTTTTTTTGGCCAATTTGGAGAAGATGAGATTACTCGGGAACGGCTCGTAGGATTTTTAGTGTATTTTCCAGGAAAAATCAGCAACGTTTTTTTTTTGGCCAATTTGGAGAAGATGGGATTACTGGGGAACGGCTCGTAGGATTTTTAGTGTAATTTCTAGGAAAAATCAGCAACGCTTTTTTTTGGCCAATTTGGAGAAGGTGTGATTACTCGGGAACAGCTCGTAGGTTTGTTATTTTCAAGGAAAAATCAGC